>JAQFZH010000132.1:0-48949 GCA_034695485.1 Entomobrya nivalis | reverse complement strand
CGACGCCAAGGCTGAAGTCAAGGGAGTCAAGAGGCCCGCAGACGTAAGTTTCAAAAAAACATGTTTACAAGTCTAACATTTTATTGACATTTTCAAGCATCATCCATCTCAGTGAAAACTCAGTTGTCATCATCATCACCTCACATTCAGTTTAGTGTTTTTTAACCCAAAAAAATAGTCTTCAGTTTTCAACAAAACAACAAATTATCATGATGCCAATGCCGGCCGGCATTGACCCAAGCTTCTATGCTCCTATCCAAATCATTATTTTTCATTTCAATGTGGCGAAATGGCCATCGACAAGGTTTTTTTTTCTCCCTGCAGAACAACAATTGTGTTGTGTATCTCTCTTTTCCCCAAAAAAAACTTGAGTCATAGCCTGCAACGCTGCGTCTTCTTCAGCCTTTACTTCTCCTCACTAGTTTTAACTTGATTTTTATATTTAACAGTAATGTTTTCTTCTTCGTAGAATTCATTTTATCATTTATTCGTAAAATTCAAGTATATTTTTCAGTGGTATTGTCATAAAAGGCTAGTGGCTTTTAGAAGCAGTGGAGAAAACAAGGTGATCCTGATCATCAGCAAGCAGCATCATGATGATAAAATGATGGTTTGGTCTTATGGTACATATATTATAAGAATGCTTTGTCATCCCTATACTCCCCCGTTCATACTTTTCTCATATACAGCTTACTCGTGTAATCTTCTAACAAGCAATCCTCCTTTTAGCCAACGACGTCGTGTTATTGGCCGCGTACCTACGTTCTCTCTCTCTCTGCCTGTCTCTCTCTCTACTTACTTTTCTATGTTATTCCATTTCAATATACGCTTGCTGGGACTGACGCCGACGCCGCTCTCAGCAATCGGCGAAGTTTTGTGCCGGTTCATGATATTATATACATATTTTTTTTACTTCTTTTCTCTCTGTCTCTTCAACAATTTCCAATTGCCATGTTTCATGCCATTCCATTGCATATACTATAGTTACATTTACATTACAGCTCAACTCAACTTGTCTTGTTTTATTTTACTTTAGATTTTTTAGCTTGTATTTTTCCATATCACTTTTTGACTTTTTATAGTATTTTATTCTGCTCCTTTTTTCATGCACACAAGCTTGTTTTGTTACTTCAACCAAACCAAGCGTGTATCACTTTTACATCAGTAATGCTGCTCTTATTGTTTGTAATGCAGTAGATATGTGCATTGTTGCTAAAAACGAATCTTTCTTCGTTTTTTTTTCGTCTAACCAAACTCATCAACAATTTTTATGTGGGTTTTTATGATGATGCTTGAGCCCAAACGCCATTTCAATTTCCCCACGTCAACTCGACTTTTTTATTTTTTCAAAAAAGCGTCAAAAGACGAAATGCCTAAAAGTTGCGTTTTCCTAATCACTATCCTCCTAATTTGTTTTTTTCTTCTTTTACAATTTTTATAACTTAATACATGGTTCTGAACCTTACTGCGCTCATCTCCTTTTTGCATGTGAAATTTTTTAATAAGTATGTTTGCTCGTAAAGTCAACTCATATTACATGTCGTACGTACGTGTGTGTAAGCCTCCTCATAACTATATATTTTTCTTTCATTTTTCCCCATTTGCCATTTAATGACATAACTGATCTGATCGGAAAATACATAAAAAATCAAACGAGCATTTTACAAGGAGCATTTTTTTACAAGCCAATAATATTCACAAGTATCATCATCCTCATTATTACTCCTCTCTATATTATGCTTCTGTTGGATTTTAATAATAACACTTGCTTGCCTATTGCCTACAACATGAGCATCCAATCCAATCATCAACAACACATCAACTCCGTTTCTGTCCTCTCTTCTCTTTGCTGCCATTTCTGTGTAAAAGTCTCTCTCTCTTTCAGTCTGTCTCTGTCTGCGTGCTCTGCTTCAATTCTCTTTTATTTTTTTGGTGGAAAGCAAGGTATTTCCACAAATATATTTTATAATACATAATATTACATTATTATTATTATCATTACTTGTCTTGCATTTTACATCATGGTGATGGTTTGTGCGTTGATATTTAGCGTTGCTACTATTATTATTGGGGAAAATTGTACAAACAGAGGGACAAGGGTGAGAAATATAACATTGATTCTCCTTTTTTCCTTTGCGCTTGTTTCAGTAGAAGCTTCTCTCCTTCCATCATGTCTTGTACGTATTTTTTTTTGTTATATTAGGGATGCCTCTTAAATGCTAGAGATATATTGCTATACAAAAAGGACTTATAGTTATAATACATATAGTAAATAATGTTGCTAGTGATGCGTTCCTCTTCTTCTTTCTTTCCATTTTTTTTTCATGCATACTTTGCACGCTAAAAACCCAAGTGGAACTTGTGCATGTTGTGCAACTCTCAACTTCTGTCCTGTATTATTTCACGGCATGGCATACCGGCTTCTCCTCTCCGTCCGACGGTCTTGTCGGAGAGCTCTGAGCATTATCAACCATTTTACATCTTTCGAAGTTTCATGCTAGTTGGCGGCAAACCTTGAACAAGCTCAAGCCACGCTTCCCTTCTGTCTCAGCATCCTCCATCGTTTCTATGAGTCAGGAAAAGTGGATTTTTTGTTTAGCTGCGCCACTTAACCCCATATGCCCATGAGTTTTTTTATACGTCATGTTAATAACGACTTTCTTGTTCATGCATGCTCCATAAAAAAGGAGTAAAAATCAAAGCTAATGTGGCATAGATTTTTTTTGGTAGTAAAATAAGTTTACTAGGCGTCTCTCAAGAATTATGTTGGCGATAATGCCAATGCGATGTTGTTAAAAATATAATGATGATAATTGCTACTGTTGGCAAATATAAAAATGAAATGACGAAGAAAAAGGAAACTCATATAGATTTAAGCTTAAGCATCATTTATAATTCACATGTACACAACACAGAAAACATTTCATTGTTCTTGGTCATCATCATGCAAAATAATGCTAAGGTATATAGGTATGCGTCATCTCCCCCTCTACTACCACAGCATCATCATCATCGCATCACCATCGTCCTTTGCTGTTGCTCTCTCTCTCTCTTAACCAAGTAGCGAGTGTCAACGACTGAGATAATCCGAAATTGCCCAAAAGAAAGCTTTTTTTTCTCTCTCACTGACTCTTTCTACATGTTCACTAATATATACTTCTGCTTTTAACAACTTATATGGTTCTCTCCTTAAACTTGCCAACTTATGGTTGTCGTTGCTTCATCTTCGTTGACTTGACTTCAGCGAAAATTGCGTAGGATGTAGTTAAGTAATGCGAAAGGAGTAAGAGAAGAAGACAACAAAGCAATATGGGAAGAGACGCAGACAGAGCGAGCGTGAGTGTGAGTGAGCACTGCCCTGACATTGCAAAATAGTATGGGAAAAAAGATTGATTCTTGTTGAGTTGTTCTTTTTTTAATACATCTTGTTTCGTGGAAGAGAGGATCTTTGAAGAAAAAAGTTTCAAGTAATAAAAAAATGATTAAGTTTGTTGGTTTGGCAATATGATGATCTTGATGACAACTGACACCGTGCATGGGATGGTGATGTACTGAATACTGAATGAGTCCTCTTACCACATCATTATTTTATTCTTATGAGTGATTTGATTATGGTTGGTAAAGAGGATTTTGCAATGGCGTGTTTTTTTTCTCTTGAGAGAATTAGTTTTCTAATTTTATTTCATTGTGTGTTTTTTTTCTCTTTTTGCGTTTACAGGAAAAGGATTCTGACGTAAAGAAGGCCAAGAGGGAAGAAAACGGCGAGGAGGATGTTGATGACGAAGAAGAAGAAGTAGAAGGTGAAGAAGAGGAGGAAGAAGAGGAAGTTCCCGGAGATGAAGGTAGGCAAAACCTTTATGACTTCTATTAACATTTTTTTTTAAATAATAACAACAAGAAAATGATATATGAGACACTTTTAGTAAGGTTTCCTTGTGACAATATAATACTAATAAAAATGTGTACAAGTTAATATTTTGTAATGCTACGAAATTATTTGCGTGCGTGCTTGTGTGCGTACATGTGTGCGTTACGCAAGTTTTTTTTATGCGCAAGAGTGACCGACGACGGCATTATTGGAATCGATAAATAAATCAATTTGTATTGTATTATTGTAAAGTAGATAGTATATTGGTATGTATATATGCGTATATATATATATATATATATATTTGTATGTATGTATGTTTTGTATTTATATCAATCAATCAAATCAATATCAAATTAAGAGGTTAATAATATATTTTTTCTTTATAATGTCACGGTAAAAAAAGATGGGGAGAAAGCACTAGTGTTTTATTTTTTGTTTTCTTGGTGTTGTAATGAAAACGAAAAAAAGAGAAAGCGACAATTTTCACTGATTTTCTTTTTGATTCCCTTCCCTTTTTTGTAGAAGAAGATGAGGAAGACGACGGTGAGGACGGCGAACCCGGCGATGGGGAAGAGGAAGAAGATGATGCATAAGAAAGCATCACTTAGAGAACTGTGTTTTTTATAAGGCCCTTCAAATCTAGGATCCTAATACGTATTGAATCTAGACTACTTTTTAGAAAGCTCATGATAAAAAAAACTTATTGTATGTGTATAAACATTATTATTATTATAACTAATTAAACTATAATTACATATAAAAATAATATGCGATTTCACTGTCGTATTGTTTTCCATCCTACAAAAAAACTATACTTTGATGAACAAGAAGAGAAAAGAAAAAGTAAAAACACAAAAAAACTACAAAACAAATACCAAATAATATGATGAGAAATCATACATAAAATTCTACACGTACGAAAAAAAAATAAAAAAAAATTATTACGACATTAAAAAGAAAACCCATTACATCACACATCTGATAAAAAAAATCCACACGTAAATAAAATACAATATTATTATTATAATTATTATACTACGGATTCCATTGTACTATAAATATAATAATAATAACTATAAAAAATACGATACATATTATGATAGTTACTTTGTATGAAGATGCCACAGAATTTGATGTTGGTTGATGTCTGCAAGAAAAAGGAAGCAAGAGAGGAACAAAGTTGACAAAAAATATATAACGATACATAAAACAAACAAAAAAAACAAAGAAGAACTGTTTTTTTTTCTTGAGAAAGAATATTGAAAAAAAATATGTGACAAGGACGTTACTTACTATTATTATTATTACAAGTTATTATTATTATTATAATTATGATACTGCTATTATAATTATTATGATTATTATTACCGTAGAAGAAGAAAAATGATGTTCAACAAATTTTTACATGTGTGTGAATGGTATTTTTTTCTGAGTCACATGATGATCAAGGTTGTTATAAATATTATTAAATAGATGTCGTATGTGTATGTTTGAAGATCGACTACTACAACTATACTACATAATATAAAAAAATAATAATGATATCTTCTAGATGATTTTTTTTTCAAATGGCTCGGTTGATGATGTTCAAACAAAAAAAAAGAGAAAGCAATTTTTATACGATTACACTTATAAATAGTACTGGCTTTTTTGGCTGATTGTTGTTTTATTATTATTATGATTTCTTATTGTTTATTATGATTGTTATTACTATTACGTTATTTTTTAGTAGACTTTATAACGATAATATGATGATGATGATGATAACAGACAGAAAAAAATACAATTGGTTCTAAATGTTGATGTTGTATTTAAAATACTTATTACTACACGGGATCTTTTTTTGTTGTCACTATTATTATTAATTTTTTTTGTGTTTGTTTGTTCTGTGACATAAAATATATTATGTTTTTATGATATATATGCTTGTGTTTTTTTTTTAAATGATGATTGAAGAATGGTAAAAAAAGAAAAAAAATCTTATACATTTAACTACTACATACAATTTAATTACTATTACGATTATTACTACTACATACACTTATTTTACTGTTGTCGTTATTGTTATTATTCTCATATTATGTATTTTGCGTGTGTTCCATGAACATTTTTTTAAAAAATGAAACAAATAGAAATGAAAAAGCGACAAGAGAAAAACAACAAAAAAAAAGTTACTTATTTTTCATGATGATGCTCGGTTGTTAGGGTCATTTTTTTATAAATATTTTCAAAAAAATATATATAAACAAATCTTTTTTTTTTAAATAAAAAAACATATACAATAATGTGTAGGGTAAATTATAACAACAAATCACAATCAATGATGATATTTTTCACCAAAAACCTATTTTATTTGGTTTTTTTTCTAGAAGAAGGTAAAAAATTTAACTTTGGTTTCCGGTATGTTTTCATTTTCGTTATAATTTTTAGGTAAACTTTCGTCACATGTTTAATCAACAACATAAATAACCAGAACTAATATGCAATATTATATTACATAACTATGATATTGTCTTAACAGTTTTTGGTGTAAACACAAAGAAAACAATTCAAAAGATAAAAAATCTATAAATTCTCTCTACTCAATAATTATATAATTTACGGTTAACTAATTAATATTATTACGTAATAGGATTACTATGACTATATACTTACTTATCAAGTACACCAGTATATAATAATTGACTATATATGAAGTAAATAATTCCGAGTTTTTTTTAGGAAGAGGGTACCTTCTTACTTAATATTACATTATTACAGTTAAAATTACAACAACAATAATAATATGTATTTTACCTGATCATCTCACGTAAAAAATATATATATAGACATTACTCCTCTAGACAACCTTGTTTGTTTAGTTATCTTTTCTAGTCTCTCCTCTTCAAATTCGTTTTCTTCTTAAAAAGGACTATGAGGACACAAAAAAATACTTCCCTACCATTTACTATTTGACTAGAGGTGTATTTATATATTTTTTGTATAGTAATTAGCAAAAAGACAAGAACAAACCTTGTAGGAAACCAAGTATATGTAGCATTCGTTCCTTCAAAAAAATAACTAAAGTTCAAAAAACAAACATTTACGATGATGATGAGAGGATTCCATTAAGAATCCATCCTTTAAAAGTTATAAAAATTGACTTTCACTCCAAAATAGTAACACATTTTTACTTACATCACGTCATCAATATAATATCATATATACATGCATATAAAAAAATTATGGCAATCTGATAATTTAAAATCTTTATCATACAAGTTCATTGTGAAATGTCATTTTTTACTCACTCAGGAAACCATAAATATTATGTATCAATAATATATTATCTTGCATAATCATTTTCACGGGTTGCTCATCCACAGTCATATTTCACTTCATTGGAAAGCATCTCTGAACATTTCATGTTTGCACTCTTTAATAATCATACTAACCGGCCATCAACATCAATGGTTTGTAATAAATTTTGTTGAAAATGTGAAGTGGCTGACTGCATAATAATTTAGCGTTGGAATTTCTGATTCATAGCGGTATCATTTTTCATCCTTTTCCCTGAAACCTTGCATTTTGCATAAATTCTCTGACTCTAACTGCTTTCCATTTGCAAATCATATCTCTTATAGCTTGAAATGTACCAAGTGTATCGAATGTCATTTCGTATTGGAAATGTCACTATTCATCGCATATTTCAATTTATCTACCATGATCGCCTTACATTTGTGAACACTGAACACTCACAGCATGCGAAAAAATCTTTGGCTATTTATATTGAAACAAAAACACGATACTTTTTTATTCTGGAATATTTAGACGTGGAATAAATTAAGTAGTATTTACCTAAGTATACTTCTCGGTAAAGCTAAAATGAGGCTGTGAAATATATAAACATACTAAACAGATCACTAAATGCTTTGTGACTGCTTATAATATATACAGTAAATAGAGAGAGAAAGCCATTACAAGGGAATGACTATTAACAGAGCTGACTATTTGAAAGGGTTATTTGATAGCATTTTTTATTATTCTGTTGTATAAGTAGTGAAAATTTGCTAGTAGTTTCTGTCGTGTGCTAGCTAATGCTTTTGTTATGATATTGCATTTTGGCAGTTTTGTCCAATGAGTACAGCTACAAAATCCGTCGTATAACTCTAAGCCAGTCAGTCAGTCAAGTCATAAAAGATCAGAAACGTTAAGCGAAAGAGCGAGAACGTACTTCATTTTGTTTGGCTTTGTTCACAATATTTTCATGCACTTAAATTTGCAATCTTTTAGGCTTTTCGCATGGTAGAACCTAAAGAAATCCTGTTGGTCTCAAAGTCTCATATAGTACTTACCGTAATACTTATAGTGCTTTCAATTTTTATTCAATAATATCAATGTATAGAAGATGATCAATGTATTTTTTTACGATAGTATATTACATTTTACCTTATGGACATAACATAATATATGTACACAGTCGCTCTTATATCCAAAAGAAATTCAATATTGAACACACTTACATAAAGAAATTGTATTTTCCTTTGCTTCTAGTTTGGTGATTTCGTAGTTCAGTAGAACTCTTATAGTGACTGCACTCAGGAAATGTAGAAAAAATGACGTTTATGGCGAATAATATACATGTATTGGCGGTACTATGTGTGTCGGTATAAAAGAGTCGAATAGGTTTTAGTATATAACCATCTTAGAAGAGTATTTGTTGTTGAATCTTATTATATCGACCCAAAAATTATTGTGGAAATTTAATTGATGAAACTTTTTAAAAGAAGAAATGGATGTAGTCGACATTGTCTTAGACGAAATATTTTAATCGATTTAGGTCGGAGATAGTTAAACTCCATTTCACTTTATTTGACACTGCAAATATTGGAAATAATAATATTAACTGTTTTTAAACATAAATTGACACTAACATGAAAATTGAATGTGTCCTATCTATAATTTGGTCTCTAGAGATAAAATTTTCATAATCATAAATGGTGACCGGGTAACTAAAAAAGTTTAATTATATATACATACATTTAACTATTATAATACGACTAAATAAGTTCTCCTATGCAAGGGTCTTCTATATTATAAAATTCGATAAATAAAAATTGGTCGACTAAATAATTTTCGACTTCATATATTCGATTAAGATCATGGTATGCTAAAGAGAAGTCGACTCTTTTATTGCGTCCCGTAATCTGTACTGTGTACCTGCTAACGTACCTATATCTCGGTAGGCTCGGTAGGTTGAAGGTGGTAGGCATGTGGGATGTGGGTTGTAGACTAGAACTACGGCGGCAGTAGTCGGCGTCTGTGCCTGGTTGCTGGTCGGATGCCGGGCTGTTGACAGGACTCGGTTTCGGGATTGGAAAAT
The DNA here is from genome assembly GCA_034695485.1 of Entomobrya nivalis. Taxonomy (NCBI): domain Eukaryota; kingdom Metazoa; phylum Arthropoda; class Collembola; order Entomobryomorpha; family Entomobryidae; genus Entomobrya; species Entomobrya nivalis. The sequence continues at coordinate 39,716 of JAQFZH010000132.1, read as the reverse complement.
ACATATACGTACATAACATTACATAAATGTCGAATAATACCTATATTAACATTCTCTACTAACTTTTATTTAGTGTAAAAATCATGCAAATATACAATATTATACGTGCATACAAGTTCCATTATATAAAGATATACAAAGATTGATAGATCATAATTAAGTAAGATCGCACTTCATTGTTTTTTTTGCTTGCAACAATGACAACGAGTAAGCTTGCTACACTATGACATGACGACTATATGACTAATACATTGTACATGAGTCATTTCATAGACGGACTCTACAGAACAATAGCAGCTAACTAGGAACTATATTCACAGATATTCCTCAAAAAATAAAAAAATATGGTCAAGTTATCACTGTGCAATAACCATTTATACATAATTGCATATTCTAAAGATTTGACATGCAAACATAGCTTTGACAAAAGGAGATACATTTAATGGCTGACAGAATGTTTAATATCCAAAAATTGGAACAAAATACCGTTACTTCAAAGTTTGCTTATAAGTAGAAAAGCACAAAAAAATATTCAGGTTGTAATTTTCCTCTGTTTTCATAAAACGTAATTTACTGGTATTATAAAAGCTTGTAGCCCACTAATTGATAATAATAGCGATATTTTAGGGCAATAATCAACTCGTAAATTGAGAATTTGCCCTAAATCTTTTAGCATGACAGCCTAAACTGACTTAAGTCCCTAATGTAACCCCACTTTTCAGCACTTAGTATCCAATAATTCTTAATTAATAAATGGATTATGATAATATGACATTGATAAAAGCATTTCTGGAAAAATGACATCCGAAAGAACACGATTATTTACTTGAATTCATTATTTTTACACAACCATACAGTCACCATACACTGTGAAATTAACTTTTCTTCAGTACGTTGAATATTATGCTGCAAAAGTAAAGCGATGAATCCCTGATCGCGCGTTTTTAAAGTTTATAGCATTTTGGTGTAATGAAATGATTTTTTGGAAGAGAAACGGAAAAATTGTCATGATTCGTCAGACTTCGGATGAAATTCCAGCCTTCCGTGTCGTGTGTGTGCGTTCACTTATTTTGTGCATGTATCCCCACATAACAGTCTATTAATGAATGTTTAGTAGAATGCATGTATTCTGATGGTCTATATTACCTACGTCTGCATTTTTTAGTTTGCTTATTAGTTTTTTTTGCTCGAATGTTACTACCAACGCTGGATATGAAATCGCTTCCCTGCTGATATGGTTGATGGCTTTTTGTCGTTGTTGCTGCCAAGCAGTTGATGTTGCGTTGTTGGTTGTCTGAATGGCAGACAGGCAAACCAAGCACAGGTGCTTGAGAAATGTCAATCTTCTTCGTTCCTTACCTCCTTTGCTCTCTACTACCACCATCCACCATCACTCACCAGAAACATGGAAGGAAAAGCATAACGATTTCATTTAACTCGCCATTCTCATAATCGTTATTATCATCATCACGATGTATTTTGTCAACAGGAAGTTCACATAAAAAAGAAAGACAAACAAAAATAGCATAAAAATATGATATGCTCGCTGTTCTCACGTACTTTATGCTACACATTTTTCTTACATAAGCTTAGTACTAGAACATGAATATATATTATTTATTAACCTACCTACTTGGAACAAACAACAAATACATGCATACATTGAAAATTATGTAAGATGCTCGTATTATCAAATTCTTTGAGATATATTCTTGGCAAAATTTTGTTATTTGTGTAAAAAGTATGAAAAAGTCGACAAGTCGCATAAACTTGCTCTCATCATCTTCATCTCATTCATCTATTCGTTTTCATTCTGAGAAAACTGAAAATGCCTATTATCTTCCATAACATACTCTTTTAGACACATACATACATGTACATACATGGTAGGTTGTCTTGTCATTGTCATATTATATACATGTGTACATGAATTTCAGTTATATGCCAAGCCAACTGTTTTTTACCATAATAAAGCGCAATATTTCTATACAAGCATTAAACATTTGCGTGTTCCTTTCTTCACTACAAATGAATGACGATGATTTTTGGCAATGTACTCGTAATTTGAAAGTGAAGGCAGTTGGAAAGGATGGAGAGGGCGGCGAAAGGGTTACATGGTTCATTTCTTTGTACTTAAAGAGATGTTCATGAGACAGTGCTTCATTATGCGGATAATGAGAAAAAAGAAAAGAAAATCGCACAAAATTTACCTACCTACTTACATACGTACATATTTATGTACATAAAATAAATATAATATTATGTAACCTGAAAGTTTTAAAATAGAATCGCGTCACACCCGATGTTGTATCAATTATAATATACGAATGTGTAATTTGATGAGAATAGTATTTTTGGGGAGTGTTTGGAGCGTGGTTACGAAGAGAAAAAAGTGAATTGGATTAGTTAAGGAATGACTAATTGAAATTCTTAAAATAGATATTTAACAAATGCCAAAATCAATGATTTTCAGATTACAATGGACAAGTTCAAATAATGAATAAATAGCAATTATGATTGAATGGGAATTTTGATATTTCTGATGGAAAAAACGGTGTATTCAGTATATGTACAATATAGACTATAATAAGTAAGAAATGAGCTGATTTTGTTACCTTATATGACTGATAGACAAATTTCCATTATAATATATTAATGAATTGATTACATGACATGATACAATAAAAACACGTTTAAATTATCGTGTAAGTTTAATTTGTGATTTAACTTTTTATTTAACGTAAAACTTTTTTCCTTTTATTTTCATGGTGATGTTTATTGTAGCATACAAAACAAATAAAACATGTAAATACATACCAATAATCGAATGAATCATAATTGATCACACGAATCTGAATTATAGTATTTGGTCGATGATAGTAGAAAATGATAACTGTCACCAGAAACGGATATTGGAGTAGAGATGAGAGAAGAAAACAGTGATTTGCTCCATACACTCTCTGATTGATGGTGTGGGCTTGATTATCTACTCGATGATAATAATAGCGGTAGTTATAATAGTAATAATAAAAGCAACAGTAGTAACAATAATGAAAATGCATGTTTCATGTAAGAATTGTATCATCAATGTCCGGCTCCTTGGATTCTGGCTCTTTGAGTGTTTTGCGGAGAACCTTGTTTATCACATCGTTGAGAGCCTCTCGTGCACCAGAGTCCAAGTACTCAAGACATGTCTGAAAGGAAGAAAGATGTTTAAAAATAAAAAAATTGTAAAAAATCTCCACATTTCACTCAATTAAAAAATAGATATTTTCCGTACATTCATTGCATTATCGCCATCCCTCAACCGCAAAATGCAAACGAGAGCGGTCTCACAGGATGCTCGGACTATCGAGTTTTTCTCCTTTGTTCCGTTGACGAGTGCTGGGATTAAATACCGACCAATATCCTTGGGAAGTACCTGTGGAGAAATCCTTCTGCCGATAACTTCTGATACTTGTCCCAAAAGTGTTTTCACTTCGTTGCTTGAGTTATTAATTGTCTGAAAAATAATTACAACAATTAAAGGATGTTGACCTTTGTTATATCGTACATACCGATTGTTGAATGAATCAAATTAATATAGGGTTTTTATTTACCTTAACGAACGGGGAGACTAAAGCTGCCGGAAGGGCCGTGTTATTTTTCAAACAATGAATGAATATATGGCCGCAAGCCCTAACCCCATTCGATACTAAAGACGCCTGTAATTAGAATGTTAAAAAAATATATGAGCAAATTCGATTTTTGAGCGAAAATCCGCATTTATATTTCCATAATTTTTTTTCTATAATATCTATAGTTCTTACCCGATCCACACTTAATGTGTACAGAATATGCTTAATAATCTTATCTTGAAGCTTGTCCGTCAACATTTTTTGAGGGCATACTTTCAATCCTACAACTAAAGAAGATGTTTTTGCTTGGCGAATAGTGGGATCCGCTTCCTCTGTAAAAAATCCTTTTATGATTAAACAGGCCTGTGAAAAAATAACGTAATTAAAAAAAAACAATGTACCCGATAAAAGCGAGGCTATTGTACTGTCCAACTCCGGATCTGGAAGATGCTGCATCAATACACCAATAGCACCCGCAGTAACAGTGTTTGTTGATTCATCAGCTTTAAAAAAACAACCTTGATGTCATATCTTTTTCATACATTTCAAAACTAATGACAAGACTAGCATAACATATAGTAGGAATAATAATTCATATTTTAAATGCTTACGTGATCCAATATAGTTCCATAACGTATTCAAAACTGTCTTTTTGGTTGCCTCTGTAATTTTATGTCCTCCAGTTGCCGATGTACATCGTAGCGTGTACAATAATGTATCCCTGTGACTGACATCATCATTTGCCTTTAAACTGTTTAGAAGATCTTGGAACATGGGATCAGGCTTGTTGTGAATAGGAAGTAACTGAGCTAGACCCACAGCTGCCTTCAAACGCACATTCCTATGTTGATCCACGGATGACTTCAGGAATGTGGTTTGTAGTTGAGGCAGAAAAGCTTTCAAATGTGGTCCAACCTTAGCCAAGAGCAAAGTTAACGTATCCAACACAGCACACTTCAAAGCATGGCCGTAGCGATCTCCCAATATCCTAATTAGAGGACCGGTAACATTGATCACTGAAGGTTTTAATGCTTCTTCTGTGCTCAACATGATCAGTTCGCCCATTCCAACTGTTGCTTGTTCCTTCATTTCAGCACTACCGTTTAATACAGCTTCTCGGTAGATTGGCAACATTGGATTAATTCCCTATTGCATAAATTTCAAAATTTTAGTGACATAATTAAAAGGAAACAATAGAGGTGATCACCTTTGACAAAATATTCATTGAATTACTGTACCTTCTTCGGAAGACAGACACCAGGAAGAATCTCTTTACCCCTCAAGTCGCTACGCACGAACATAATTGCTTGTCTGAGGTCTGCAACGTAACTCAATTTTTCTCCACTGTCCAAATTCTAAATTCAGACATAATTCAATTAGTTGTTATTGGTAAATGAAGGACAAATTTTATCGCAGTTAGTACTAAAACATCTACCTTGACTATTGACGTGACAGCATCAGCGACCAGAACTAGGATAGCGTCATCCGTTTCGGTCATGAGCATGATAAGGCCTCTGAGGAGTTGCGCCACATAGGCACTCAAATCAGCCTTAGAATGGACACAGAAAACGGACAGCAGCGTAACTGCAGCCCGCTTCAGTTTGGCATTGTCAGACTTCGAATTGTCTAATAAATCATCAATAAGCGATCGTACAGCAGTGTCGTCTGTCACTGTAAGGATGATCCTATTACAATTTTCTAGCTCTTGGGCTTCCTGAGGCAGCCCAGCGTTATCCATGAGAACTTCCAATAGACAAGGTAGAATTTTTCCCATGTGCTTTGACATGGCATCATTGGCCACACTTGCTAAAATTGCCATTGCTCTGGTATTTGGTGGTTTTGCAGTTAACTGTGGAATCAAGTACGGCATAACTGACTTTGCTTTGACAATTAAAATTTGGCCAAGGCCGTCCAACGCTTGATCAGCCTCATTTTGATCTCCTTCACTAAGCTTCTTCATGAGAAACGGAACAATTTCTTCCAGAGCTCGACTTCCAACATTAGAATGCAAACTGCCAAAAGTTTGGGCGGCAGCTTGTCTGACCTGTGGCGTAAGGTCGCACAGTGCTTTTCTCAGTGTTGGTACCAAATTATCCACAAAAGCAAGGATCATTTCTTTACTGGTGTTAGCCATTATCTCACATAAACCAATGCAAACTCCTTGTCTTTCATCAGCTCGTTGGGACTCCAAACCCTTTTCCAGAATGGGTATGATTTCTGGCAGAATTTTCTCACCAAGCTTTCGAACCAAGTCTCCCAGGGTTCGGGCGGCTACTGTGCGCTTGTCATGAGATGCGGCAGCAAGACAACCAAGCAGCAAAGAAAACAATGTTGGCAAAATTTCTCTGAGAGTTTTTGGAGTGTTTGCCACTATCACCTTCCATACATGGAGGGAAGCTTGTCTAACCATAAGAGCAACATCCGACCGACCCATGTACAGGCCAGCAAGTACCCTGTTCCTACGCTCCAGCCCCAAAGCAGCGATGATAAGTTTTTGACTTTGTTCAGTTCCAAAGTTGTCATCGTCGTTGGCTGATTCAGTGGACATTTTCCCAGAAACTCCAGAAATTTTGTAGAGGAGGTCTCCAAGTAATTGTACAGAGGAATAGCGAATCCGCCAGTTGTCATCAAAAACTCCCTTCTCCAGTTCAGGAAGCAAAAGTGTGATTGCAGAGTCAGCGAAGCCTGTGACAATTCGTTGACCAGCGCGAAGAGCAGTTTCTCTGACGTACTCATTTTCATCAGCGAGAGCTTTCAAGATGGGGTTGATAATGAGACCAATGTACTTTACAAAGGCATTTTCGAAAACCCCAGGCATGTATATAAACATCATCATGTACCCGTCCCTCACATGAGGTGCCAAATCGTCCGAGTCAGCCTTGCGAATAATTTCAGGCATAAACTTGTGCAGGTTGTCTTCACCCAGTGCGCCAATTACTTCAGCTAAGCCTTGAGCTGCACCAGAACGATCAACGGAATTGACGTCGGATACTAATGTCTTCATCAGCCAAGGAAGCAGTTCCTCGTAACATTTTTCTCCCATTCCCTTGGCCATAGCACCAAGTGCCTTTGCAGCGACAGCTCGTACTTCTGGTACGGGATCTAGCAGGGATGCCTTAATACCAGGCATCACATTATCCATGTATGGAGCCAAGTCAGAGTGATCCGTGAGGGAATACATGTTTCCAATAATTTGACAGGCCATTTTCCTGTTTTCAGTTGATCGATCCTGGAAGGCACGTTGAACTACGGGCATGATAAGTGCCAAGGATGGGGGATCGACGAAGTGAACAAATTCAGTTTGAAGGAGAGCTTGGAGACAAAAACTTGCTTTTTTGCCGGGATCTTGTAAAGCTTCCAAAAGTACAGGTACTACGCTGGCCACCTCAGGATTTTGAATGACAGACCCAATAAGACCAAGAGCTTTGGTGGATGCATCTTGTACTTTCACGTGCGAGTCTCCCAAAACTTCAATCAACTTAGGTACAATCATAGGAAGACAGCCGGATAGTTGACGGGGTGCACAATACGCCATTCTTCCGAGAAGTTCCACCGAACCACATTTGGTTCTCCATGAATCTTCGTTCAGAGCAGCCAAGAGGGCAGGAAGCACAAGTTTTACTCCGTGTCCCGATAGACGACTCATCACACGTTTCGCAGTGTTTTCAGTCGCTTCACGAACATAGACGTTAGAATCTCCCAAACATTGAAGCAGGTACGGAAGAACATGGACAATATATGGTTCAAACAGTCTTCCAAGAAACTGGCATAGAAGTTCCAATGCCATTAGGGAACCTTCTCTCCGTTTGAAATCTTTCTTGTCTTGCATTCCGGTTGCAAGCATGTTCATGATGTCATGTTGCTTCAAAGACAAAATACCTAGACCCTTGATAAGCCCAGCAAGTCCATAAGCTGCTCCACGTCGCTCTCCAAAATTGTCTGAACTCATCATTTTCTTCGACAATTTTTCCACGATCGCCTCCGCATCATCCTTCACAGCAGGGGCTAAACCAGGAAGACAATTTGCCACCGCTTCTTGTACCTTCTCAGAGGGAGTGCTCAGTGTCTCCAAAAGAGTCTCGAAAATTGACTTCACTCGTTTATCCTTTGGATCCAAGTGCTTTGCCAGGGTTCCCATCAGCACTACACAAGCTTGTCGTACATTGTCAAACCGCCGGGACTTCTCAGCTTTCTCCAGGAACGTCTCAATTATGTCAATGAAGCTATTGAGGCAACCACTTCCGTGAATTTTTACAATTTCTACAGCAGCTTCTAACATGATTACATGCACGGCGTTGCATCTGTCACCCAGTGTTTGCGAAACAATCCACTTCATATTTTCTTCTGCTTGGGCTGTAGTCATAAGGGGAGCCAGTTCCCGAATTGCAAGTCCAATACCACAGCGACCTTCCCATTTATCAACGGCTTCTTCCAGAACCCTACCGAAACTGTCAACTACGGGAGGGAGAAGTATTTCATACTCACAATAATTGTTTCGTAGTTCCTCAAGAACTTTTGGCAATTTGTCTTTGTGAACAGCAAGCAGAGCGCCATAAGCTTTGGAGGCGGATACCCTTACGGCTTCACAGGTATGAAGAATATCCTGTGCAAGAGTTTCGTACAGGTCAAAATCAATTGGAAGTTGAGTTGACTCCCAAACTTTCTTGCCTAAGTCAGCTATCCTTGCTACTGGGTCAAATTGTTCCCGGAACACAGATGCAGCAAGGATTTTTTTCAAATCTTCATCTTCCGTCATCCATCCTGATTGGCACAAGTGATCCAGACAGGTTAAACTAGTATCCCGAGCCAACTCAACAGATGACCTTAGTGCTTCCAAATGCCGCTTAAGTTCCAGAGGCTCCAAAAATATAAACTGCATAAGAGCATTACTGGTCTTCATAAATGCAACTAAGGTGGAAACAGTAGGTTGTAGCAGTGCCCCTTCGTTCATTTCCAAAATTTGATACAAAAGATTAGTATATTGCGCACGAGGAATGGCGTCTGCATCAGGGCAGCTCATGTCCATACAAGAAGAAAGCATGAAAGAAGAGTAATTGGCTATGATTTGAATTGTAGAAGAAAGGACATTCATATCTTTCGAAAAGTCGCGAATAACTAGCACAAAAAACGGGTGAGCGAAGGACAAGACCGCATTGGACAAGCTGGTTTTCGAACTAGACTCCTTAAGTTGATTCATAACACTGTTGACGGCGACACTCAGTTTGACTTGCTGCCAGTCCTTGTTGGGATCACAAAGTGGATTGACAAGACGAAGACAACACTGAGCCAAGGCTTCGCCAAAGTACCTTCTTGTCGGATACAAGGCTTGGCCCAATAGAACAAAAAATGCTACAGTGGGAGGAGCTGCCACAGGACTTTTCATTACAGCTACCAACTCACTGATGAAATCTTTCACGTACAGTCCAAAATTCTCAAAATCCCCTTCCATCAGTTCTTCAAGTAGTCCCACAGCACGAGTAACTTTTGAATCGAGTTCAGCAACTTGTGTGCGAATTGCAGATTCCTTGGCTAGTTGATTCTTCATAGTTTCTATCTGCTTTGGAGTCAACTTTGGCCCTTTCCCGGCCTTTTTCCTTTGCTCCTCAAGTTCCTTTCTTAACTGAATTTCTTCCAATTGGTCTTTATAAGAATATGCTTTACTTTCTCGTTTCATATTCCTGTTGGAATCTCCGGCACCATCTTCTACTATTGTTGTGTTATATAACTGGCCTTCCGGGGTTCGGAAAACGAAATAGTCATCTCGAGAAATTTTCAAAAATCCTGGATCGGCTAACAGCTTCACGGAAGTGTCGACAGCCTCGCCCATTATAAGATTGCTGTGCACTTTGGTAAGAGTTCTAAGGATGCGTCTATTTGTTTCGCTGCAGTCAAATCCTCTAATATAGGTGGAGTAAATGAATTCCTGTTTTTCTTCCATCACCGCTGTGGCTTGGAGTTTCCACTTTTGGTTCACGCAATTAAACCACAAATCGTTAGATGGGAAGTGATGAGTTGCTAGAAGAAGCTTCATTACAAAGTCGTTTTTCACTGCCTCTTCACTCTCATCAATACACGGCTTTATGGCGGTAACACAAGCATTTACTACTTCGTATTTTATGTGGTTCTAAAAAAATTAAGATAATCCAAATTAATAAATATCACAAACAACAATTTTCAATTAGCCAGATTCAGACAGACAAAGGAAATTCAATTGAAAAAATTAGCTTACACTTAGGGTATCTTTTTTAACAACGTCCTCAGCAGCGGAAAGAAAACCACGTGCAACATGTAGACTTCTGGAACTGCTCATATCAGTCATTTTATTCATTTCTAATTTCAGCTGGGTGCGAACCTGAGAAAAATAGAGATAATTTATTTGATAACCCTATTAACATAAAAAGTATATTTAAACTTTGCATAATCCAAAGATATTTACCTGATGATCCGCACACGGAAGACATAATACAACCAAAGAAAATGTTTTAGGGTTGACGTTGACAGACCCCGGGAAATTGCTGTTGAGAAAATGACGAACCAAATGGGCGAGATGATGTAAAGCCCATGGTAAGCAGGAACTCAAAAACTTGTCATCAACAACACCAGCTACTTTGTTTGACTGCGTGTATGATTGTTCGGGTATGGAAATCACGTTGTTTTTATTATTAAACGAACTGGATGCATTGAGCAGTAAGAGGCTCAAGGAAATTGCCTCAGTTAGATTGTTCACCACAGCCGGTTGAGCGAGAGCTTTTTCAATACATTTGGAAACAGGATCGACAAGGTCCTTAAGCCACTTGATTCGACTGTCTGTGTACAGTTCCACCATCATTCGACATAGTCCAAGTCGAACAACACCCTTTAGTGATGTGAGACCACCTTTAATGTACTTTGAAAGCGATGCTGGACATTCTTGTGACAGTCCTTTACCCCATGTGCCAATCACTTCCATACACTCAAGTAAGGTCCCCTCGTGTACTGTTAAAAATATATGGAACAGATTAACATAATGAGCAAAAGCAGCTTCTGGAAACAATTCAAATATTACATTTGACTTACCATCAGTCTCCAATAATCTTGTGCATTTTTCCAAGACCCATGAGGATAGCTGACTTTGTACTTTAAGTAAATCTTCACCAAGTACTTTGATCACCTATTAAAAAATTGACGTATGTATAAGTTGAATGTTTTTGATATAAGACGCATATGCTATTAAGTCATTATTGTTCCCCTTACATTCAACACAGTGATTTTTGCACCGGAAGCTAAAGCTGACTTTGTTCCCTTTGCAGTAGGAGAGACAAGCTCAAAATATTCATTCAGCACTGCCTTTCGTGAGTCATCACTCGACATCTAAACAGAAAAATACACATGATGTCAGAATATGCAGTTAAAAATTAAATTGGTGTAATAAAATGAATTGAAGTTGATTTATTTACATACCCCAGTAAACAATGCTCTTGAAGCAAACGATGCCTGCAGCTTTAGCTTTTCATTCTCAGTATTCAGGCAAGTTCCCAACCGTTTCGCTAGTTCTGCAGTAATTTCATTTTTTAAAGACATTCGCAATGCTTTCAGAGTATATCCAACGGCCTGTGACACAAAAAGAGCAAGTTATTACTTCATAAATTAATTACAATTGTTAGCCGTTCCGTTACCATCATGTATTTCTTACCTCAACTGAAGTCTCAGGGGATCGGAGTAGAGCCTTTGAGATAGCCGACATGATAGTGTCGGTGCAGTCAGCCTTATCCTTGATGCAGGGCATCAAGTTATCCGAAACCTTTTCCAATACCCATTGGGACTTGGGGACCTTGGTCATGAGAAACTCCTTAACATACAGCTCCACAACCGCTGATGCGCTTTTCCCTTCTCCCGAAAAAGGATCCACTTTTTTCCCATCACCAGAAACAAAATCATTTTGCAACCAGTTATATAAAATGCTTAGGCAAACCAGGTTTTTATCAACATCATATAGACTTGATGCCAACTTCAGTACACCCTTCAAACTCAGCTGGCGAAAAATGGCAACCAAATACTTCTTTGCCTGGCTTTCGAGCTTCTTATCCCCCTGAACTCCATAAACTAGCCGACTTAAAAGTTTGGCTAGCGTTGGTGTAACCTCTGCCTCCGACGTGCTTTTCTGTTTCCTTTCCCATCGGTACAAAATGCTGACACATTTTAAGGTTTCTAAAGATGTCTTGCTTACAGGTTTACTACAAAAAGAGAACACATGTTTACGTTTATAACTGATAAGTGCTTATCAACATACCGACATTTCTGGCGAATAGTAGTGCACCATAAATAAATTACCTGATAACAGTAGACTCCTTGGGCGACCGGCGACTTAACAAAAACTCATAAAAGTCATCCGCCGAGTTAAACTTGTACTCTCTAAGCTTTCGATGAACTCCTGACACAATATAATCAATACCGTTAGTGGTCACATTGTCGCTAGAGTTTCCTCCATCTTCCCCTCCCATGGTACCTGCAGACCTGCCTTCCTACTTATTTTTTACCTAACCAAAAGGCCTTGAAGCGTCACAGCTGAACACGAAGTTTTCAAGAGCAAAATATGTGTCTTCTTCAAAACCTAACTGAACCCTATTTACTCCTTTCTTTAGTTCAGTCTATAAACTACTTGCTGGCTAAATTTAATTTGAATTTTCAAAGCTATATTTACAACTGTATTACGAGAAACTGCAGCAGGTCCAATAATAATAGCGAATATTATTAATGACACATGACTGCACTGCACTGCGGTGTTGGAAAATGTGGACCTGGAGGAAGAAGACAAGGCAGCATGAAAGAGGAACAGATTTGAGCAGACGAGGACGATAGAGGCAGATACACTGTTTCCTCAAATGAAAGACCGACAGCCGAACAAGCAGACGGCCTTAACAACTGGATCATTTATATTTCATGGCAGGTTCCGGCAACTCTGAGGGGCATTTTGATATATTATAACCATTCAAGCCATTGTGCATTGGATAAGAAGTTGACAGCTAAGCTACTAAGAAAGAACAATGAATTTGGTATGAAGAATGAAGACTATGAAAAGACGCGAAAAGTGCATGAAATCTAAAATATCTTTGTTCATCAAAATTGAAAGTTTTGTTTTGGCAGCAACATCACTTCAATTTATTTTATAATCACCAAAGTTATAAGAAAAGGAGAAGTTGGCGTCATCGTCATGCAAGTAGGTATCATTCATTCTGTGCCTGTGCGTGCCATAATAATCTTAATCAATAGAGGATTCTGATTTGGTTAATCAGTAGTTAATTTTTGTAGTATTCTGCCCTCAGAGATGTGCAGGATGACAATAATGAATGAATATTATGAGCGAGTATTTTGATAAGTAAAACTAAAGGTATGTATCAAAAAGTAAATTAAATTAGCTTTTATGTTTTAGCACATTGATTTGTACGTTTGACGTTCGAGAGATTGAGATTGAGAACTTAAATAGTTAATGAATGAAAAAATGGCAGGACCGCAGTGAGTGAATTAGTGGCCTGGGTGAAAAGTTTAAACAAACTTTTGGGCATCAATTTTGTACTGTCACAATCACAATATTCACCATTCCATTTATTGCGTATTTGATATTAAAAAAATATTATACAACTCATTGTATCCCAGTTTCAAGTTTGCAAGAGTTGAATCCAATTACTGAGAAGACAAACTGATTTTTATTAATCAGCTTTGAATTAAATAATGCCAAGTAACATGCATTTAATATGTATCTGTATATGTGTGTATATGTATATAATTAATTGGTTTAAAAACGGCAGGTGCTTAAAAATTTAAACATTTTTAATTATCGATTACTTACAAAATCAAGGGTAAGTGCAAATGAAAGTACTCAAAGTCAAAACCCAACCATTTGGACCCATATTTATTACCTGGAAGAGTGCATATTCTACCTGGTACAGCTCCGGGTCTGGCCATGATTGACAAAATAATACTAAAGTAAGCCGGTTTTGCAGAGTAGATCAGATACCTATTGACGTCAAACAATTAACATTTAAAAGATGAATTGGCCATGATGTATTAAATTACGTTCGTAGTAATCAATAAACGATATAAAATGACTCACGAGGCAATTAATCATCTATCACCATTGTCATCAATTAATCTCGTTAATAGACAATGGAATAAAAGTAAGAAAGGCAATGCAAGAAAGATTGCACATAAGCAGCAGTAGCAGCACCAAGTATCAAAACATTAATCATCATCATAACGTCGTCATTCTTTAACGTAGAGTCACTATCGTCGTTATTATTGCTTTTGTTTCCGGTGGCATACGATAGGTCAGATTACACCCAATAGATTGAAATACAAATGCTTGAAAAGAATTTCATTCACAACTTCTTTTAGAACATTTCGTTGCACTCTCAAACAGTATATTGGAAACGATGTTGACACTAATTTAATTTAATTGAGCTACTTTTATTTCGCAGTATTTTCGATTGAAATCATCAATAATCCTGTCAATATGAGAGGATTAGAATATTTTCTACGTATCTTTCTAGTTGTAACAATCCTCTTAGTTTGTATAAGTTCTGCAGTTCCAGCACCCGAAGGGGATGGCGAGGGAGATGAAGAAGAGGGGGATGGTGATCCACCCGGTATTGTGGTAGATTCCTTTGATCCAAGAATGTCGAGAAAATTGCAGGAGAGATTGGATGAGAAACGAAAGGGTATGGACGCAGCATTGCCTTTAATTATGTTTAATAAAAGTATTTCACGAATATCATCGTACCATTAGTTTATGGTTTGAGAAATTTTAATTTGACTTTTTATTGCAGAAGAGGCAGAAGCAACGGCAACGACAGAGGCAAACAACGAAGCAAGCTAGCAAAATCAGTCGTTTTGAAAACCATTTAGAAGTGTCTATGAATGAATTGCAATTCTGCTTTAACAATCATGAGAAGGATGTCCGAAATGCTACCAAACACTGCAAAGTTTAGGTTTAAAACATAGTGTAGTGTGTATACAAAATCAAGAATAAATTAAAGGTTGAATAACAAACTATTTTCTTGGAACCAGTTTTTTCTTTCTTCAAAAACAGATATTTTATTATTTGTGCTCTTTGTGTAAATATGTAGTAATCTAACAAAATTATTATCATCACCTTCCAATTTGAAATGATAGATACGATTGATTTCAGGTTTTTAAAATATATTGGTATTAGTTTAAATGCATAAGCCTTATATGCTACTTTACATGGTAGAAAAACAGTTTTACAGGAATCCCTTGACCCATTTATTTTAATAACATGGCTGCAAGTTTTGAGCATTCATGCTTTTTATATTGAACCTTGGTCCATATTGTGTAAATACGCAAAAATACGTTTTCAAAAGGTATATCATTCATGATCATCACACCACATTGATTATTCTGTGTTTGTATTTAAGACATCATACATTTTTGCATTATAAATTATATCTGAATCGACTATTTAACAAATTGATAGATTCTTTATTTCACAGCTGTGTTAGTAATAATAGTACACACGATTTGGCAATCAGTCTGTTTTTGTTTTGTTTTAAATAGTACTAAAAATAGTTTAAATAGAGGGTCCAGGTTCGTATTAGAAATTTTTCAGCTCGTCCTCATAAGATGATAGTTCAGACGCAAGTCTTTTTCTCATCGAACCAGTGACAGTGGCGTCCTGCAGCTGTGACTTGAGACGCTTGACGGTTTCCTTGTACCAGCTCACATTTTGAAAGATGTTGATCATATTGTCACCAGCAATTATCACATATCTGCTATCTGCAGAAAACTCAACGCATGCCACAGATCCTAAAAGACAACATTTTGAACGATTGAATTGATTTGTCAAAAAATACAACTTGAACGGTAGATTCGGAATCTTCATTTCGAAACCCACTGTTTTTACAACTAATAATAAAGCCAGTACATTCATTTCTCTGCATGCATAACTTACCTTTGTAAATATCTAAAACTTGGTCCAACAATTCACCACTGAAAGCAGAGAAAAGATAGAGACTTCCATTTGTGCCAAGGGCGACCACATGGGAATCCCCAGACAAAGCTACTTTTGGACTTTCATTGCATTCTTCCAACCGACCTTTGGTCTCAGCGTTAACTCTGCTTCCTATTTCAATCGAATTTATCACATCAAAATATTTCATTGTGTTTTACATTATGTTACCTAGAATGCTAAACCAACAAAGATGGGTGGGTACCTGTTGTATCAAACAGTAACCAGTTTCCATCCTCTCTCACAACAGCAAGTTTGGAAGAATCTGTGTTAAAAGCAAAGCTAGCTATTTTTGCTCCCTTTCCAACAGGAATTTTCCATTTTAAAGCAGGATCCTCCATATTTCCAGAACTAGGATTTGTCTTAACTTCAAACATTTCAATATCTTGTGGTCCGGCAACAGCTATGAACCGCCCACATGGAGAAATCCTTGCCTCAGCTGGATTCGATTGTCCGCACAAAAATGTTTTCAGAATGGCTCCTTTAGGTTCACGAAGTTCCACGGTGCCATCACTACCACAGCTCATGATAAACTTTCCATTGCAAGCTATTCCTAAGCCAATTAGTTCGGAAGAACTCTGACAAAACAATCCAACATAATAACAATTACTAAACACTCAAACCCAATGACTCTTGTTTCCATTTCAAAATCATACTTGTAGTTATTTAAGTTAATATTGTTAAGTTTTTGTCATACTTGAGGCCATTGCAAAGCCGAGGTAATGTTTCCAATGGAATTATCAGGCTTTCGACCAAGCTTGTAAACTTCCAACATTTTTTCTTCTTTTCGTGCAATTATAAACGCTTTGCTGTCTGGACTCCATCTAATGCTGTAAGCGTGATCAAAAGGGATGTTGACACGGATACTTTTATGATCTCTATCGGCAAAATCCTTGGTAAACCAGACATATACCGTACGGTCTAAATCATCGTTAAAAAAATCCATGATTTGGATAGATAAATTTAAAATTATACATTTTATAGATATGCATTTTTTGACTGACCATCAGCACAACTGGCCAAGAACTTGTTGTTAGGACTTAAATCAATGCCGAGAATGTTGCCAGAGTGACCCTTCAATGTTGACACCAGCCAAGAATGAGTAAACTTTTCTTTGCCACTTGGCTGCTGCTGGGTACCTTTCTTGCTAGCTTTAGTGCTCTTTTTACTTTCCGAAGCTTGATTACCTTGACCTTGCTTTTTTCCTTTGCTTGTGCCTAAACATAATACAGAAATACATAAACATTCCTTATCAATCAACAATCAAGAGTAAGTTTAGAATTTACTTTTAAGTACTTCACAACTTACCATTTTGACCAGCTTTTTGAGAACCATCATCACTTTCCTCCTCCACTTCTGGACTCTTTCGAAACAGGAAAACGGTTACCCAACCCACAGCTACTGTAGTAGCTACAAGAATTAGTATGGAAATTAGATCCATATTACAGTCACAGGCTATTTCTTTCCTCAATGCTTTCAAACTTGTCAACTGTCAAACAATAAAAAGTAATTCCAATCAATCACTTAGCTCCAAAATTAATGTACAAACCAATGTAATCAGTAAGCAAACCGTTCAAGAATATTACTAAATGCGCAGTTAACAGCTTGTTTTGTTATAATTTTTTTTACCTGACTGAGGCGTATGTGTAAGTAATAAGAGTATATAGGCGTATCAACTGAACCTAGTTAGCTAATTAAAAAATGAGCGTGGACCTCACCAAGACTCCAAACAAGTCAAGTCACCAAATCATTTAAGTTTTCAAGCAGTTGACTGACACAAACGTGAAATGCCGATAGACAGTCAAGAGAAGAGATTGCAAACAGACGGAGAAAATTTCCTGCTGACTGATGCTGAACTCATACATGTGCATTGTGCATTTTCATATCCTGCACACACACTAAACTACGAAGAAAACACAACTTGTCTTGTATCATCTAACATGCATAAAAAACGATTCCCTCAAATAAAAAATACATCTCTACTCATCTCATCATCATCATCTTAGCATTCATATAATTTTATGACATCTATGATTCATTATCCCATTCCAACAAGTCGGTGGGGGATGTGACAGTATTTTTGTTTTGGCTTGCCGGTGCGGTCTCTCCCAAATGTCACTATGACAACTTCATGCAAAAAAAAGATCATCTCATCACCACAGCCTTTTTGGGTCGGCTGAAACCTCTCTGCATCTGTCCAGCCACCTGAGCCACCATATATACTGACCATACAATACATTACATGCATTAAATGATCAAAAGTGGTCAAGGTAAAAATCAATCAGCTAACGACTGTCAACGCGAGAATATGAGGCTGGCTGTGGTGAAAGTTTGCCAATGATAACTTTCTTTTTTAAATACATTTTCTGTAATATTTATAGTTCTAAATAAAATGAGAAAAGTGGCTGCTTTGCTAGAAGGCATTTCATTTCGCCTTCTGGCTTAAGTAGCTAGCGGCAACGGCAACCAAGGTAGAGTCAACACGTCATTTCCACAAATCCAGAGAGCAAATCAAAAGCATAGCTTTTAGGTTTCAGCCTCAAACATCTGAGAATCTTCTTGTCACGTCCACGTCTACATACTTCACACTTACTTGCTTGCATACAAAATACAAACAACAGACTTCCCGTTTGAATTCAATTAAGAAAAAAACCCTAATCCAGTCAATCCGACTCGGCTGAGAATATTTTCATATGCCTGGCTCTGTTGTTGGTTTTTTCTTTCTATTGTCTATTGTAAAAAAGTAGTTTGTTATTAAACTTTCAAACAAAGCAATGAAGATATTTGTTAACTGACAGGTGCGCATGGCGTGCTATAATTTATAGTCTTTTGTATCAGTTATCATTAGCTTTTTCCTAGAACCAAGGTAATTACTTATTTTCATTAGTTCTCTTACATTACAAATCTATACATGTGATTGTTTTAAAAACCATTTTCCGTGTGAGAAGTGTGGTACGGAAATAGAGAATTGTTATGGTTTTTCCTGTGATCCCTGTGTCAAGTGTGCTGGGTTAAAATGATGCAATTTCTGAAACAACCTTCATCATTTTCGAAAGTTGATTGCCATTAGACTTTGTCATGTACCCTTCGTGATTTTTTTTGACAGGTCAGAGATATGTTTTCTATGCAATCCATCCGTCTCCCAATTCTTTATTGACTCATTCCTAGTTTTATGGTTTGGGCAATTATTCTGTTTGCTTTGAGGTACAGATGTCAAATAGTTTATAGCTTTATCACATTTTTATACTGGGATTTACCTGCTGTATTGTCTACTTATATTATGTGCAAGTGTCAGTGTTCCGCTGGCAATATGAACTACACCCATTAAATGTACATATCTTCGGCAAGCTGCTATATTGGTGATGCGATTGTGATTGGTAATTGGGATCGGTGTGGTGAATGAAATGATGCAATTCTCGGTTCCTTGCTCAGCCTCAAGCTATTCAGTAATGGTCGTTTTTCATAAACACAGGGATTTAGATTTAGAGTCAGTATGTTCAGTAGTTTAGTCAAAGTAAATGACAAAAAGTTGTAAAAGCGTTCCACGTACATATTGCTCTCACTGTAGACAATTGTTATCTTTGTCATATTCATTTTGGATTGAGAACGTCATTTTGTGCATCCATTGAGATCTAAAGAGTATAGTCAGTCAGTATAATATTAATATAACATAACATTTATTATTGATTTGAGTCGAGTCCACGTTGGCAATATTTCTGTCTGACAGAACTTGCTTCCTCTGCACATAACATGGTCACTCATTATCTAAATATGTTCGTTAGCACTTCATATCTTTGCCTTCTTGTCACAATCAATGTTGTTTGACGTAAATATTTCGGGGTTTAAATTCTTAATGGTTGCATATATTTTTTTGATTTACAGAACAAGTTCTCTGGCCTTTTTGGGAACCCTGTTAAACGTCCACGTGTAAAAATATCTATAAATCTCAGGTAAGAAACAGTTTTATTGATAAATATTTACATCTGCATATATATCCATGCAGGTATGCAAAAAAAGAAGATATTTTAAAGTTCATATGTTTTATTTTTATTTTTCAACAGGTAATTGAGGACCTACAATACTTCTGATTTAATTTTTCCTTGCGGTATTTTGGATCATTTTATCATTTATTTAAAGCTGTAGCGTTTTTATTACTATAACATTTAAGATATAAACCATACAAACTTTCTCATCCCCACTTTATGGTTGTCTTTTTGCATTGCATTAAGTGCGCCATTTAGAGAGAATGGATTTTTAAAACTAGATTTGAGTGATTTTTATTTTTCCTGCTAACAAAGTTTGGTTTTGAGAGTTTGAAGTGTAAAGTGCACTTTTTAAGAAAATATTTTTGTATGTAAAATTTATTTGCATTTTGATGATACTTGAGAAACCTGCCTGAAGAGCGTGATATTTTCCATTACTTGTTATTATTAAATTGCTCCTTTTTTAAAAGTTCGTGCTATAGCCTAATACTTTGCGTAGTGATCTACTACTACTGGAATTTTGTAGTTACAAATAAATTGGAAATCCGTACAACCGTCATGATGAAGTCTGAAGGTATCTGTATTGATCTTAGATTAGATATTTTGAGGCTGATTTTAAATATTGCGTTTGCGCTTTAAGAAATGTTGTTTTAGCTTGTTAGTATGAATGAGTCTTTGTGGGTATGCGGTACGCCAATGGTGATCAGTGAAATGCTTATTATTTTGCTGCTTGTATGTGAACCTAATTACTATTGTACCTTTTTGCTAATATTTTTGCTCCATATTTTTAATACAGCGGCTTCCGGAATTGGTAGCATGAAAGCGTTGATTTTGGTTGGTGGGTATGGTACTCGTTTGAGACCACTGACTCTCTTTAGACCCAAACCGTTGGTGGAATTTGCTAACAAACCGATACTTGAACATCAGGTAAAGCGTATTTAATGTCATCTACAAAGCTTAAGGCCAAGGGCAATTTATTCAGTGGCTAATGGAGTAATTTTTTTTGTGATGCAGCTGGATGCTCTTGTGGAAGTTGGAGTCAAACAAGTTGTTTTAGCAGTGTCTTATCGCGCTGAGGATATGGAAAATGAATTGAGATCATATGCTGAACAGGTATTTATTTTGTGGTATTCAAGGATGTTTAGCCAGGTGGATAATATATAATAATGATTAAAATTATTTGTCGGTTTATGATAGAAAGGCGTGCAGCTCATTTTTTCGCACGAAACAGAACCTCTTGGAACTGCAGGCCCGCTGGCACTAGCGAGACAATATTTGGCTGTTAACTCTGAACCATTTTTTGTTCTTAACTCGGATATCATTTGTGATTTTCCTTTTAAAGAAATGGTCGCATTCCACAAAAGTCATGGCAGGGAAGGAACGATAGCGGTACATTCCAAACAGCTAATTCAAATATTTCTATAGCTTTTGCTTAATTTGACTTGAAACTTTTTTCATTTAAATGTTTTGATAATGCAATATTAAGGTTACAAAAGTTGAGGAGCCTTCAAAATACGGAGTTGTGGTTTATGAAGACGGCGGCAGAATCCACCGGTTTGTGGAGAAACCACAAGAGTTTGTTTCCAACAAAATCAATGCTGGTTTGTACATTTTGAGTCCATCTGTTCTGGATCGTATTGAGGTATATTTTAAGGCATATTTAATTATTTGTTTGTTTTGTATGCGTAAATTTGCATTCTCGATACTAATTGTATGTGTTATATTAGCTTCGTCCAACTAGTATTGAAAAAGAGATTTTTCCTGTGATGGCTTCCGGCAGAGATTTATACGCCTTTGAGCTTCAAGGTTACTGGATGGACATTGGTCAACCTAAAGACTTCCTTACCGGAATGTGCCTTTACCTTCAATGCCAAAGTCAAAAGAAGGACACCAAATTGGATTTCAGTAAAGGGGACGGAGTTGTTGGCAGCGTGCTCTTGGTAAGATTAAATGCCATCATACTAAAGCGAAAATACTGTTATGTAAATCGATTTTTAACGAGTTTTTGTTGTGATTCAATAGGATGAGTCGGTCAAAATTGGAAAGGATTGTAGAATCGGGCCCAATGTCACCATCGGTAAAAACGTAGTGATTGAAGACGGAGTTTGCATCAAACGTTGTACAATTTTGAGTGGCTCAAGAGTGGGCTCTCATTCGTGGCTGGAGAGCTGCATTGTTGGCTGGAAATGTAAAATTGGTCAGTGGGTGCGCATGGAGAACGTGACAGTTCTCGGAGAAGACGTTATTGTAGAAGACGAGGTGTATATTAATGGTGGCAAAGTTCTTCCGCACAAATCTATTTCCAGCTCAGTCTCAGTGCCCCAAATAATTATGTGAGATCGCAATATTAAACTAAACATATTCCTATTTTTAAATTCTCTGAAATATCATGATTTGTCAAATTTTGCGTGCTATTAATCCAAATACATGTTACAAAAATATTTATACGTACTGGCATACCTTTGTTGGTTATATTTTGCATAGTTCAATTGGTTTTATAACAAGGAATGCCAAGTACATCTTCGAATCCATGGTTTATTCACTTTAAAAATATTCGCTGATGTAAGTTATATGATACCTCCTAATTACGACCAAAGAAAATATTTTCACAATTTTTCACATATTTTTGCAAGTGTGCGAAAATAGTAAGAACATTTTTGAATACTAACGTGCTTGTGAGAAAATATTCTTAAAAAAGTGTGAAAAAATAAGTAGCATTGAGTATTAAGTCTACTTTTGTTATTATTGTTGCACTATATGCCAGTTAATGGGTTTTGTAATTCAAAAAATTCGTTTTTATCATATGAGTTTATTTTTCAGTTTTTATTCACGGAAGTTATTTATATGCTGCTAATTTATGTAATAATTCATGGTTATGGTTTATTATATTATGTGCTATTAAAGAATAAAGTTTACGTTTTGCGATAACAAATATTTTCCCTTACAGAGAGAGACTGCCAAGAAATCACCATTGATGAAAATATTTATGATTGGATTCAAACTTCATTATTTAATCAAAAGTGGAAAGCATCGTTATGGCCCCTTTTTCCTGCAAGTTGAAAGCGACTAGCTAGCTGGACGTAAATGTTAGCGCAGGAATATCTTTTAATGGACTACAACTAAAATGTACGGAACATTTACAAATCTCATTTCTCATACAAGTTGGCTTCGTGTAAAAATCTTCCTATTTCATTTTTATGAGCTAAGCACTCAGCTCAGCTTGTACGCTCGTTTTTACACACTTCTCGTACGCTTTTTAGCTCACCCCTTTGACGGAACAACTTTATCTGGCTTGCAAGCGTCCTGTACAAAATTCTCATCCAGTCATATAAATAGTGGTATCTCATGGATTGTATTACTCCATCTGTGCGATGGTATGTGTGTGCATGTCACACAAAGTTGTCATAATCACAAGATCATAACAGCTAACCAAGTTACGACGTACAGGCATTCTTTTTAGTAGGGTTTGTGACTCCTCCCAAAGTATATTACGTTTTTGTTACACTTGATAAAGTTCTATTTTAAAGTTTCTTAATACAATGAGAATTTTACTTTAAAATACATTTCTCCCATTCAACAGGTGCACTAATTCAGTAAAAAAATCTGTTTTACTTTATTAATAAATGCACAAACAAATTCATCTAATTCTTCGATTGATTTTGTCTAGCTAGGCTAATGCCTCAACCAGGGAGTTGGCCAAGCGTCAGTATTTGGAAGCTGTGGATGACCAGGAATTTTGCCAGACATCCACTAGGCAGAAAAGATGATTGTGGAAGGGGGGAGGAAATACAATGTGCGCCTTATCCCACAAACGTGCAATCGGGAGGATGCCATCCGAGAAATTGTGGGCGCCCTTGACCACCTCAGTGGGATAAGCGATGAGATATTTTCTACCATTAGAACAAGACTGAATAGCCATCGGAAGAAAGTGGAAGCATTATCTACCAGAGTGGCTACAGCTTCCGAGCAAGTATCGGCGCTTAAAGGGTCACAAAGAGCGATCAGAATAGTTTCTCCTGCGAAATATCCATGTGAAAACAGTGAGCTGCTATTTGGAAGCGGTGGGGGCAACGCCTTTGGCTCGGGAACCTTTCCAGCTTTAGTAGCTAAAAATGTCCCTGACCAACCTACTTTGGGACTTAATGTTGAGGAGAATGAAGAAACGAGATGTCAGCGACCATTTCGATTTGACACTCCAATTAAACATCCAAACGACTTGCTATCAGTGTTTCATGTGAAGGAACCTAAGTTAGGCGATTTGAACCAATTGGATAATGTAGCTGATGTAGGGTTGGGAAGAGCACCACCAACTATTAGTAACATGGATTCGTTCTTCCTATTCAATACAGTGGATAATCCGTAAGTGTTCCTTTTTAGTTCCCGTGACTGATTAATCACAAGAAATGCAGTTAAAAGTAAATGTACGCACTTTTTACGATTTTTTAGGTACATTAATTACAAAATGACGGAGAGATCTCTTCAAGATAGAAATTTTGGTACGTTAAAACCAACTCGGAAGGCTGAAGAGGCTATGGGTGAAACTTGTCCCATTGTTTCCCCCGAAAATGGTGCTGAGAGAAAGACTGACTTAGATGACTTTTATTATTCGCCTTCGGCCTCAGAGATACCAAATATTGATGTACCTGAGAGTCTGCCTGATTTGCCAGGTAAGACAATATACTTATATCTGTACTTTTCAGTATTTCAAAATTACACCCTGGTAAAAAATTCAATTGAAATTCTCCGCTTTGTGTAAAATTGCAGGAATAGCAGAGAGCTTTGACCTTCCGGATGACACTTTAGTTTTTCCGCCATATTTCCCTTCTATCGCTACACCAACCGTATCAAGTGCTCCAACACAACCTTCTCACCAGTCAACGCCATCATCCTTAAGTTTCCTCCCAGAAAGGAGTGATGATTTTTTTGCAGTTCACACAAGCACTCCAGCTACTGACAAACCGCCAGGTCCACCATCACTGGAAACTAGAAAAGTTCCCAACATCACCACAAATGTTCCTTCTGCTGCAGCTTTACCACCACCACCTCCACCCCCTCCACCTCCTCCTGTTTTGATTACAAAAGCACCTACCAAAAACCAGACCAATTCAACTTCAATGAACTCTTCCAGCGATGACGGAGGTGATTTACGATCTTCATTGATGGCCGCCATTAGAGAAGCTGGAGGCAGCGGTAAGGCTAGTCTGAAGTCAGCACAAGATCGCAAATATGAAGCAAAGAAAAAGAAGCAAGATGAAAAGGAGAAGATCATCACGGAGGACCTGCAAGAAGGTGGAGATTTGATGGCCGACCTTAAGAATACATTGGCTATGAGACGACGAGTGTGTAATTCATTTAGATTATGCTTGCATCTAGAATTTCATCAAATTTTAATAATAATATGTACGACTTAATACAAATTTTTTAGGGGATTTCGGGGATTCAAGATGGCCAGAAAAGAGCTCCTGGAGGAGTCGGCGAAATTATGCTTAGCCTCGCTTCAGCGATTCCGACGATTGATGACTCTGTGGAATCATCCGCTGGGCCAAACGGAGGTTCTGACGAGGATGACTGGGACTAATGAAATAAAGTGGTATTCTTTTGCCAAAATAGATAAGTTATATGAATACATATGTATGTTTCAAAATATATTACAAATAACCCTTCTTCCAACCTAACAAAACCACAAACACAACAATCTGTGATTTTCTATCGTCAATCCTTGCACGAAGAATCCTTCGCAATTTATAGAACACAACCGAAATTTATATTTTGAATTTTTGGAATGCGAGAATTTCAAGAAAAACAAATTGTGTCTATGATGATATGATAAGCATTTACACTTGCCTATATTATATGTAACTAGATTAATACCAAAGAGTTTAGATTGTATACTATTTATTAATTTAAAGATATATCACACACGTGGTGGAAATATGTAGATGCGTCAAATTTGAAACTATTCAGTTTGGTCGCATATATATTACTACATTCAGTGCAAATAAATTGGTCAATTTTCACAAATATTTTAATGTTTTATTTAATTTTTTACATATTTTTTATTTAGATACATATACATACATAGAGAGTTTCTATCGATTACTATTAAAGTAGCGTAATGATCACATTATTTTTTCGAGATTATTTGCTTCCACGTTTTTAAAAACATAAACAGTGGCATTACTACTTTTTTCATACATATATTATGCATCTAAACAACATATTTAGTTATGTGTCAGTATTTTCACCTTTGCAACATTGCAATTGTGTGTATGCATATTAACATGTTTTATTACCATCCTGGAAGCTCACTTGGTGTACAACATAAAAATCTTTCATATTCTTTTTGAATTGGGTATCACGGTTAAAAAAAGTAATAGTGTGGTAGTTGCGTTAATTACTGTAAATCGATCTGTTTAGCAATCAAATCGGCAATGCTCATTCTTATTCGTATTCAAAAACCCATACAACAAGCCAACTCTTTTCTTGTAGCAAGAACTACTTATACATAAAAAGATATCTTTTTAAAATTGTTACATATCATTATCCTCATCGTTATCCCTTTCCCACAAAAATATCTAGCGTGTTAAGTTGTATGTTATGTTTCACATCATTTATCATTTAATCACAAGTACTTTTTTCGTTCGCCCTAAAACATAATACATTATACAGCAGTAAATAAAAAATAAAAACAAAACTAGGAGCACTGTATAGAAATTTTCTGGAATAAATGCGTTATCCATTTAAGTATCTCAAGTTTCCGACCTTTTCTTATGCAAGTGAATTATTTTATAGCACCTTGCATCGTTCTTTTAATCAACGAATATCTCAAGTTAGGTTGACTAGATGGGAAGATTTGAAGCAAAATTTTCTACATGGAATTATAGATAGTTGTCGTTTGTAATGTTTTTTGAAATACATGAAAGCTGCCAATTTAAAATTAAAATAAAGAAGATATGAAAGGATGTGTGATTAGTAGCACTGCAATTCAAGTCACTGTTTTTCTTATTTACAATTTAAACATGTGAAACAACCATTCCAAATTTAAAATGGAGAGATCAAACGTAGAAATACAAAAAATACAATTTAGGTGTGTGTTTTTCTTCCCTTTTTAAGTGTGCCTGCACACAAAACACACATTTAGAAAATTAGTATAATCCTCCTAAAACTATTTCCAAATGTTTAACTTTGGTTAAAATAGGACAAAGCCTTTCGCTCAGTGAAAGTTCCCGTTTTAAACAGAAATTTACAGACAGTTGTTAATAATTAAAATAACTACCTAGTATAATTTTAAAATCTAAATTTAGAAATTTGTTTGCCACTGATTGGACAAGTTCATATGCCTGATGTCATTTGTTACAAAAATAGCTGTATTCAGCTATAAAACAATTACGATAACTATACATACATAAATATACATTACATCACAAAAGGTTTAACAGTTCGTACGCATTAGTACAATTCTTTAAAATTAAATTTCACTTTACACAAGTACAAATTATATTTGACGCTTGAAAAATGAACGTTGAAGGAACACCATGGATGGGGTTTTCTATTGGATTATTACCAAGTTTTATTGTGTATCTTTATTACTTAGCTTTGTATTTCTGTATTTTATTATTGGTTTCAAAAATAGGTTTTGTACACATGCAGTATAAGATTCAAATCCGTTTTACGGATTTTGAAGGAAAGGATATAGAGACGAACTTTTTTACATGTCTACAAATTATATGGCATCAAAGAAGAATAATTGGCAAGGGAAATTATTATACCACATTGATATCTAGACACCACAGTAAGATGTGTACGCTTGGAGCATTTCGTTATCTCTCAGATAATGCCTTACAATAGTAGTCACAGGTTTCGGGTCCAGGTCAGCCACACCAATTCTAACTCTATGTGTCTTTTCCATTAAATCTTCAACGATTAAATCAGTATCTTTGTAAAAGCATCCAGTGGAAGAAGTTGAATCTTTTATAGTATCTGCACTGATATGGTCTCCTGATGCCCCTAGCTCCCCTTCTCCTGGTGCTAGGGACAATCCCTCCTCACAGGAATTATTATTTGTGGGAGAAAAGGTCACCATGATGGAACAGTCTTTTGCTGTAGCTGCCAATAAGTACATTTCAGTTGCCATCCGTTCACATTCCGAGAGCCAACACAAGTTATCTATTTCATCCAACCACTTTTCGGAGCTCAAACAAGATGCGCTTGGACATTCATAGGAGACTTGGCGATGCGAGAATTTGGGACTGGGGGACATGATCTTGGTAGGGATCTTGTGGCTTTCAAAACCTTCAAGTCCGCCAGTTATTGTGTCCTCTTCTTCTTCCTCTGTGGAGCAAGTGTCAAAGCCTTCTTCAAATGACTCAGAGTCTGACATTCTTTCCGTTTCAGTTCCACTATCTACAAAGCTGTCGAGCTCATCTCCAGTGAGTACAACGTTCAGTCTGGGAGTCCTCTCATCATCTTCATCATCATCGCTCTGGAGTTTGGAATCATTGGACGACATGATTTTCGAGGATGACCATCTATTCCTTCCGGCTGCTGTTTTAACATCTTTTTCCCAAGTACAACTATGAACTGGGCAAATCTTTTGGTAGATTTTGTAAATAGAGGCGGACTCTCCTGGGAATGCACCCTTTTGTCTCTCTGCCAGCTTCTGAATTTCTAAAATTCTTGAAAGAATGCATCCTTCCGGAAGAGGAGCTGCTTCGTCGTTGCAGGACTCTCCAAAACTTTCCTTTTCATCTATTCCAAAGGATGAAGACGCCAGATTATTGCTGGTGCTACAGTCTTTTGGCTGAGGTGCCTTGGACATTATTTTTTCATAAAGCTGAGATGGAGGCGTGTGGCTAAGTATTTTACGAAGTTGTTGTGTTATCTTATTGAATGTATCGTTACTCTGTTGGCACTTTGACAAGTCCGGAATGTATGTCGGTTTCAGAAGGGCAACACAAAGGAGATAGACAAAGCTGTTAAGCGTACTGTGAACAAGAGAAAAACAACAATTCATTATGAGACACAAAATTTACCGACCGATTTAACTTTCTCTGTACATTTTTATGGCAAACACATTTATTTACCTTGGCGCATCAGCATTACGAAGGGAAGCAGTCTTTTCGGCACAACCCATCCATCTATTTAAAACAGTCTCAAGAGATTCGTCGTTGGTTTCGCCGTACACAAGTTTTCCATCCTGTGAAGAGAACAAAAATTCACATGCTGTCCATTAAAAATACTGAAGAATGTCACTAACAAATACTAAATGGTAACTTACACAAAATACGCGAAAGTTGTTTTGAGGGTTAGCAATGAGTGCTGTAACTGCTTCTATCATTCTTTGCGGATTACTGCAAACACAGTAGGAAAATAACATTATGTCCATGACCTCAGTGTATAATATAAGAGGATTGGCAAGTAAGCGGCACAATAAATGAGTTCATTTGCAAAATGAGAGTGAACTAAAGCATTTTATTGTTACCCGGAAAACAAGTCTAGTGGGCAGTACGACGTTCTGGATGAAATCTTTGCTCGCTTCAGCTGAAACATATAAAAAAAACCGTTAACATAAGAATGCTATGTCGCAGAGAAAATCTCAGAGATATAAAAAGAGATTCACAGTTGCATGCGGCTTATGTAAGTATTCTGCTTTGCCAAGTTATCTACTAGTGCAATTGATGCATTTCATACGTCCCACTAACCTTTAAAAATTGGTTCAAGCAGTAGGTACACAAGTTTGGCAAGTCTCCACCACAGCTCCGCATAGAACTGGGCCACCAGCCTTGCTTCGGCTTGATTTCCACACATATGTCGACGCTGCTTGAGGGATAAGCGTGGATCCGGGCAAAATCGCTGTGAGATGTGGCATATGGTACGCGAACCTCTTTGTGTCGCCGATGAGCTGGCGGAACAAAAGATTAGAGAAGGAATTTAGTTTCGTAAACATCTTCACGAGTTATTAAAATTGGGGCGTTTTGAGATTTTCATTTTTTTTACCTGGTCTGACTCCATAAAGCATGCCATTCAGTCGAGAAATCTGATCTTGTGACAATTGAATCGCTTTCACTGAGCCTACAAACTCAGGTCCTATAAGTGGTCCAAATACTCGATTGGCAAAGATAACTTCTCGTTCCACCTTCCTCCTGTGCCTTGAAAAATCACTAATCGGCTCTCCAACGTGCACTTTGGATAGTCTAATGACACGCTGTTCCTGTTAAGACAACACACAGTGAAATAAAATATCACACATCACTTCATGAAATTACATTTCATCGGATCTCCCTTCGCCCCATTTCCTGTATAAAAAAATCATTCTTCCAAATAGAGATGAAATATTTTTTCTAGATGAAACTTACATTTTCCAGAGCCACAACCACATTCGCGTTCCCTTCACCCCTGTACTTCCACACATGATTGAAAATGTTAATGGGTTCCAAGCATGTAGGCATATCACAGCTCTTCGTCATGTCCTTGATAACCTGCGAAATCAACATGGACAGTGTGCTAAGGGCATGTTTCTCTCTCGCAATGACCTTCCATTCTGCTGCTGCTGCTGCTTCCAAACATTTATCTTCACTACACTCTCGTGATCTTCTGCTACGGCTACAGATTACCAGTTTTACTGAATTCATGTTGGGTAACGATAACTCAGCGGAGGCTTTCATTCATTTAACTTTTATAACTTTACTACAAAAAAAATGTACACACACGCGATGATGTCAGCGGAACGTTCAACGATCAACGAGTGTCTCCTTTTTTACTCAATCAATGAAAAAAGTAATGTTCTGATTGCCTCACAACTCAATTTCTTCTTACTCAATTGAACAAAAATCACAACCTCCTCGTTTTTTAACGACTGACTGAAGTGCAAAGTATAAATAATTAATTAAAATAAGGAGCTAAGCTTTTGTTTTACTTTTTGTAATGAGATTTTTTTGTGCAAAATTTATTTTTTTGTTTATTTCTTCTTTTTTCTTGCGTTGTCTTTTTTTAAACTTTTCTACATTAAAATGAAAAATTATGCTTTTTTAAATTTGTCTATTTTAAATTAAATATATTTTTTCTTTTCTTTTTGGCTGGCAGTAACTATGCAAACCCTTTTACGAGAGATTCACTTGAGTGTTGCATGCAAAAAGACGTCGCGTCTTTCTGAGAGCGTGCTTCTCTTTTCCATTCACTCTTTCCTTTCTTTCTTTCTCTCTAACTCTCTCTCTATCTCTATCAGTCTCACAGATGAGCGGTGGTGACAGTGGCACAACAAAGACTGATATTGGGAAACGTCTCCCTTTATATAGACATACTGCTCTACCAGGCAGGACATGGACCCAGTAACATTTGCCTCACTATCTCTAACTTTAACTTGCCACTAACTCGTACTTCTATTTCGTATTCACAACACTATCTCTTATCCCGACTGGATAAGGATAGTGGTTAAGCAAAAAGATATCTTTATCCCTGTAGGGGCTTTATGCAACAGCCGTCGTGTATATGTTTTCTCGGCTCAACAGCACAGCCGCAGCCTTATAGCACATTTACTATGCTGTTAATGTGTAATGTGAGCATGTCATTCAATTACCAGTTTTGATAAACAAAAATATTCTGTCTTCAAGCTCTCTATAGCTGTGCTGTTATGAATCAATGAAACACGTAAAGCTGTCGAATTTTTAACTCTCATTCGTCAATTTGTTCAAAATTCACAAATGAAGCAGTAAATGTATTAAAAATGCACTTGTAGAAAAATTACGTTTGTACACCAAATCGATTTACAATGCGACATGTCATGTCATGTCTATGATCATCAAAACAGTAAAAAATAATAAACAAACTATGGAACAGCCATGTGACTGATCTTGGAACTTGTGACTTTGATTAAAGTTATGTCACTTTTGTCCTCTTTTCTCTACTCTATATAAATCGAGGTGTCCTCCATTCCATGACCGTGGTATAAAAAACCGTGGTACTTTGTTTTGACTTGATGAGATGATTATGATCTCAGACTAAATTGATCGAAATCAGACTTTAAATTTCATCTGAAAGCAAAGACATATTACATTCCAATAAAAAATACTAGTGTAATATACACGTTAACACTGCTCAAAGGCAGAGATAAAAATAGTGGGTAAAATAGAGGGCAAGTTAGTCTAGGATAAGTTGTGAATGACCATATTCACTAACGTGGTGTAAGTCAAGGGTTAGCGAGTCCCAGAGTTAACATTTAACCCAATCCTAACTTTGTGAATCAGAGATATCGCTATACCTGACTTTAGCTCTAACTTTGCCTCTATCTTTTTTTACCGCATCTATATCCAGGAGGATATCATGTTGGCAGTGCTGCTATTCATGTTATTAACGTTGAGGGTGCCTGATACACTCTCTTAATGAGATAAATATTAGATCACAGATTTGTCACACTGCCGTTTTCTGCTTCACATTGTGACATACAAAAATAATGTGGAGGTATTTACTTACATTTGGTATGTACATTTCACACATTATACCCCACAAGCATGAAAAAAATAAGAATGGCAATGATTATGCATAGTATAGTGATTCTGTTCTGCTGATGATGTGATGACGGTGAGGCGATATTTCATGGAAAAAAAATACATTTGGGATATTAGGATTTACTTGTTACTGATTTCGTTTATGACGATTGTGATGACGGCTTTTTTAAATGACAAATGATGAGTACAGAACCACGACGTCACCTTTCCCTGATCTCGTCTTCTGCTTGTCTATATTTGTGTGTTATGAATGGATGTGTATTTTTACGGAGGAAAACATTTGAAACACAGGATGTTGACGTTGACACACTAATTTATGGATAGATAGATACATATATTGTGCATGAATGCTCTGTGCTGTAAAGTGATGACTAATTGTTTAAGCTTAAGCCGACTGCACTAATCACTTATATGGTTTATACACATAACTGAAAACATTACGATGTGATCATTTTACGGCAGTGAATCAGTATTTTTTTAAACAAATATACATATTAAAATCATCATTATGCTATATTTGTTTTCTAAAAACTATCATAAGTACGCATCGGGGAATTTTTACGTGTTTTTTTGGGGAATAATGAGATACGTAAAAAAGTCACATGCGTCAGATACATAATTAGAACAACTTGCCCAATTTTATCATTTCCTAATAACTTCGTGTAGAAAATGTGATAATAGTTCATCGTTCTCTTAAGCAATTTTGTAATAACATTAGCAAAAGTAATATAGTGAAAATTTGGTTGACGGTATTATTGTAAGTATTTAATGGCGAATACGCCGAATGTGAACCCGATTGAAACAAAATAAATGTGCCAATTTGAAAACGCAACGTTAAGCCAGTGAACTTTTAAGTGAAGTTTAATGCTCTTCGTCCACAATCTTGAGCGATGATCTAATATCATAAAAACGCCTCCGATCCGATACTATGGTGGTGATGTCTGAGTGAATAACATGTTTCAGTATGTTACATATGCATGCATGTGTACTGTTATAATAAATCGAAATCAAATCATAATAAAAAATAACATTTGGTTTCATGTATAAACTTTTACATTTCTACATTCTTCTCATAGCATAGCCAATCTGATTTGTTGTTTGTCTGTCTGATGCCTAACATTCCGGTAAACTATTTTATAATTTTTTTTTGTTGATACTTATTCTGATTGGTAACATCAACAAGCGCATGAACGGTTACGCTTGATTGTGAACTTCTATAAGCTATTGAGATAATTATTTTAACTTTACGTGGAAGGTCCTTCAAGAGTTTTAATTGTTTGTACTTAACGCATGCCAGCAATAACTTAATTCTTTGCTTGTCTGTCAAATACTGTATAATTACACTTACTTAATGGGTTATTGTTTTGACTACAACTTGCTACACAAAACAAGCCTTACTTACATTTTTACTTATGGCATTATAAATTTCTATTTTCCGTTAAAAAAAGTTTCCAAATTGTTGCTTGAATCGAATGTTTAATTGAGAGACGTCATTATTGGAATTCTAAGTTTTATGAAATAACTTGAACTTTTCGCAGCGACAACTACCTAGTTTACTACAACTATATTTTTTTGCAAAAATAATCATGAAACCGATGCTTATCTCGTTCGTTGGTAAATAAAGAACAAAAACTGGCTACATGCATATTGTCTTGAATCTTTATTAGTGTTCGATTTTTGTTCAAGGTTTTAAGACGTTAGACTTGGATAGGTATGGCGTGAGCGGATGCTGATGGGATGAAGTAAGATAAATAGAGTGCAACAACTTTACATTTGTCACCACCGTCGATAATTTCGATAACACATTTTGTTGCAATCAAACTCATTATCGTAAACTTGAATTAATTAAGGGAGATGAACTTTATGTAAACTACTCTTTTTCTCGGGGTTAAATTTCATTGGGCATAAAATAAAAATGATGAATTGGCAAATACCTACTCCATTTCTGGGCAATCAATGAGTGTATAATTTAATGTTATTGGGATCACTTTTGTAAATTATAAGTGCATGCTTTTTGCATGGTCAAGTTTGCTCTTTTTACCCAGGAATCATAGTCTGCATTTATTTTGATATGATTATATGATGACGTGGTTTGTCCCGCTAATTATTTTTGAGATAAATCTGCCCTTTAATTAAATTGTATCTTTATATGTCACTAAATATTAAGTCGTTACTTTAAAACGAAATGAGTAAATAGCTGAACAACGAAACTATGTCTAACAGAAAATGTTTGCATCAATATTAATCAAAAAAGTTGTGCAATAAACGTCATTCCAAATAGCCAAGAAAAACATTCAGCCGAAATCATTGTTTGAGTAAATCCTGAAATTTCTAAATTATCAAGTTAAAGTCAGGCAGACAAGTCAAACGTTATTATTAAACGTCTATTTTTACTGATATCTTGCATAACTCGCAAAAAAGACATACATACATACAAGCTATCTTAATTCGCATTTCAAAAGAAATATCACCCAAAGAGCTTAAAAATTCTGCATACTTGCCAGTCTACATGTAAAATCGTAAATTGTGTGGAAAAAGAGAAAAGATTGAATGGAACTAACTACCTAACTATCCCCACGAGGAAAACGTAGACGAGATTTGATATTGGCACGTCCACCGGTGGTGATGATGGTCAGAGAAATGATTTTTTATTATTAATATGCTCTCATCAATCATCGCTTGAAAATGGGTTAAAAAATTTCCACATTATGTCACACCAACATCTCCTTGATTATCTTTTTAAAGATGTGGGTAATGGGTAGCCTGATTTAACAAAAAAGTATTATCTCATCCTGCATTATTGATGCTATTGCTGGTGATTACCTAAACATACCAGTTTGCTGCGGCTGTATTGGTCAAAAGGAATTCATCTCACTAACAGCATAACAAATACGCTAATCAGACGAAACTCAAAAGAGAACCCAAAGTACAAAAAAATGTTACAGTAAATGCAAAAAATAAGGTAGAACTTATCAAATTTTTCCTTGAAAATTCTCCAAGTATTTTTTGGGGGTTACATCAAAGTTAATCTGGAAAAATACTCGGAAAATTTAGTCTACGTAAAGACAAAATGTTTTTTTTTTGGTTTTTCAGGTGGCTGTGATAGATAATGATTGTGATGTGGGTGATTGGTAGTATGTAGTACAATATATAATGTTATTATGCAGTCATGAATTTTTTTGATCAATCCAGTATCAAATAGCACCAGCAAAGGTATTTCAATAAAACATCCGGTGTGTGCGTCTTTTTGGTTTGAACCAGACTTTTATTCTCGCCAAAAAACGATAATATCTTGTTACGAAATCCCTTCTTAAATGGGAAAATTATATTCCACTGAGTGACTATTAAAATAATCGGTTTAGCCAATGTATGAATACTGAATACTAGCCAATGTATCTTTTCCTGTTGTATGCTTCTGTCAACAAATGTAGTACTTTTAACCTGATATGGTGTGGTGTTACTTTGCAAGTAAAAGTCGCATGAATAAATAGTGGAATGCGCGTGTGCCCGCGATCTCAATTACAAAATCACTCGAAATCAAACCACATTGAAAGGAAATTGGTGCCGACACCAACTACGCTACTTTCTTTGAATCTTTGTTTGATTTACATGGAAAATTATACTTCTCTCGACTGTTCCATGAAAATGGTCATTCTCATACGTCAACATATTTATGTATGCATATTATGAGCTTGTATCACTAAAACCTACCACCATGAATCAATTATCGAAGGTGACACAATGCGTATGTTTTCACCTTCCACTCAACGCCAAGATCATCAGACACCCTCACAACAAGTAACTTTGTAGATTTGTGTATTTTATTGAATACCATGTAGTTTGACGACGTAGTGAAGTGTTGTTACGACACTCATGGGCGAACCAAGCAGACTACCGTTACAACGCTGATTTAAATCGTATGAAATAAAAAATGAATTTAAAGTTATTTAAAAATAAATAAAAAGAAAGCTAATAATCATCATTTACTATCTTTATGTGTCAATCAATCCATCAATCAAAAATAAGATGATGTGATGTCTGTGTGTCTCCAGTTCATACACACTCAATAGAAAACACATGTATGTAAATTACTTAAAAAAATACTTAATAAAATATATTGCGATTTTTAAATTATGAATGGTCTGCTAAAGATTTTGATAAGCTGAGGGTCATTTTCGAGTCTTTTTATTTGAATAGTTTTAATCGTTTTTCTTAAACTGACCATGTGCTGACTTGACATAACTATATTGAGAAGGAAAAAAGAGGAACACTAAATTAATTTACGTTCCTTTTTTGCTCCCACGTGTGATTGACATGTTGTTTTTAATGAAAAAACACCAAAAAAACAGAATAAAATGTTGGGGAAGAGTGCTTACTTTAAATACTTAGAATAGTTGTTATTTTACTTGGAAGCAGCAGCAGCTGCATAACTTGCTGATTATAATAGTTACATATTTATTATCTTTTCATTTAATAGTTATTTTCATTAAAAAAATAGTGGTGCCACTTTGCTGAGTAACGGAGCTTACATAATAATAGCTTAAAAACCTGCGGTACCTATACGATATAAATACAAGTGACGACAGAGAAAGAAAAGAGAAAAAATCTTACATCAAACTCCAGCGATTTGCAAGTGATGATGGAGGAGGACATTGACATGTCGGAGGCTTTCAACTCGTCGCTGTCTTCAAGGTAACTCTTTCTTGGTTTCAGCATTGGCAGCAATTATGAATACGCTTATGAAGCTTTAGAGTTGCTGTATTTTACTGCAATTGATGTATTGGTCTGTGACTGGTCTCCTTTTAGGCAGTGTGTCGTAAAATAACGCGTATCCAGTAATTTTTTTTGATGATGATGATAAATGGACGATGACTTGCAACTTTTTAAATAGTTTTCCGAGAAGATTTATGAAGAAAAATAATAATGTGTTGCTAAAACGCCCTTTTTGATGTTAAAATATGTCATCCGCTTTCTCAAGAGGAAAAGATCAAAGAAGAAATTCAGGACTCTGTAAAAATAGAAAGAAATTGAAGAGAAAAATCATTAAATTATTATTTTACATGACATTTCATATTTTAAACGACTTTGTTGTTTTTGCTTTTAATCTTGTTAAATAAAATAAAAGAAATCGTTTGGAACAGTGAATGTAGGCACATGTACAAGTGCATTGATGACGTTGAGTGCATAGTTCATTCAGTGAACTAGACAAAAGACTCTAATTTTGCTGAGTACATGATTATGGGGAATATGTGCATGCATATGTAGTTTATAGCAATTATGTTGCAGCAATAATCATAATTTTAAAATTGACGTCGGAAATTGTGACTTTTGGCATGAAAGAACTGTGCCGCAGTTTGTCTGTCCATCTGTCGTTGTCAAGCAAAATAAAAATCTGCTTCCTTATGACTATTACCAAAAATAACACAATTGCAAATCTCATTATTTGTGTTTGTATCCTAAGTTTTATAATGGCTCCAGTACATCAAGACTGACTAATTTAAAACTGAAGTTAACCAGATTAAAATATTTTAATGTGGCCCTCTTCTGGCCTGATAATTTTCAGGTCATTCAATTTCCTCATCTATGGGAGAGGTCAAGTAGCAGCTTAACTTTTGAGTGCTATCGTTTTTCTCCATCTCTACAGCATTCGACAAACATGTCGGAAAGCCTTATAATCCCTCAATTTGTAAGTCTGCTACATTTATTTAAAAAAAATATTGATTGTTTCCTGTGACGTGTGTGTATCTTTCTTTATTGCAAGTTTGATAAATTCGGAAGTGCATATTTTTATTGTAATCAGTAATCAGTTTCACATTCTTTTCGCACATTCATTTAGGTAGGCACAAAAAATGTCGCTTGTGTGTGTACTCCTTTGTTTTTTTTGTCAAATGCAATGCAGCTGGAAACCATAACCAAGGATGTGCGTCACAATTAAAATCACTACCAGCATCTCACTTGCAATCCGAAATTGCCTCATGTAAATGAGCGTGTGTACAACTTAATTTTACAATGGAAAACCTTGAGGAAAGGAAAACAAACATTTTTTTGCTCACTTTTCAGATTACAATAAAAAAAGTGACACTCATCATCATTTCGGTTCGTTTGAAATGAGAGATAATACGATGGTAATATATTATCGTATTATCTCTGAAGATATCTCGGCTAAAACGTTGAGATAAATACATGCTTAAAATTCACCCATTCATAAAAAACGTTGTCTAAAGAATATTGCCATTAAACTGTCGTTGTTGGGTACTCTCAAAAACATAAAAACCTTTCTCTTTTTTTCCTGATATATCTTTATATCACAATATTATGGCCAAAAAATTAGAACGATTTTTGCATATATTGTATATTGAGTGTATTTGACACTTTCTTGTAAAACAAAACTACATCAATAATTTCCTATTGCGGAATATATGCTGACGATGATGGTTTTGCAATGGATTACAGAACAACGGCTGTAATAGAAGAAGCTGTTCAATAAATCATCTTTTAAAGCACAAACCATGTTATAATTCTGAAAATCGAATACATTTTCTAAGATAGTTCTAATGATAAGGAAAAACGTGCGCAATACTCTCTTTGCGCATCTTCTTCACCTGTCAACCAAGTTTGGGGCAATAAAAGACATGTTGCTTACAGCTCCTTGTTTTTCTACTGTATTTTTCAAAATAACAAAACGTTCAAAGAAATATTTAACTAAAAATGTAAATAAAAGATTGTGCGTTGTGCACAGATTTTTCTTTTCGTCATTAAGACTGCATTAACTCGGGCTGCAGCTGCTCCTTCTATTTTTACTACCTTGTTTGCGCAGTGCACTCTTGCACTAATAATGCTACAATTTACAATCGCATCATCACCATCACCACCAATAATACATAAGTACTCAATGAAATTTACGTCTTTTCAAAGTAATTACAACGTTTTGTTGCTATTTAATCCAACCGAGTTAGTTAAATTGTTGTGTGTACGTGCGTGTGACCGGGAGGATACTTAGGACTCATTCATGATTTACTTTACTGGCTGATTTTTTTGTTCAGATTCCTGTGATCAGCACCAAAAAATCAGCCAGCTAGTTGACTGTTAATCGTAGTGCGTCTCTTCCTAATTGCAAATGGCTAGACAGATGATGATGACATGAGCTTACTTAAATTTATGCATTTTTATTGAAATTATTGTGCATACACATAGAAAAGCTAAGTTATGATAGGTAAGTTATATAATGAGCATATGTACATACGGCATACCATATTACATGGAGACTTTTATAATTAAAGTTCAGTTTGAGTCGATAAAATCATGAAGTGCGAAAACTATGTTGGCTCATTCGGCCATCAAAAAAGATGATAACATGACATCGCATAGGTGCTTCAATCGATGGAATGTATGAATGCACTTGGCACTTGAAAGATAGGCATTGCATTGGTCACCTCTGTATACGTAATTTTAGTTAGATATACAACGTGGAATGGGAGTATATTGTTTATTATTTAGTATTGATTCATTTCATGATCAATATCAGGGTTTCTTCGCTTACCATTAAAATAACCATCAACTTTCCATTGTCTTTCAATTAGCGAACGAACGGTAGTATAAAGTTCTACTGCTT
>JAQFZH010000131.1:0-49046 GCA_034695485.1 Entomobrya nivalis | reverse complement strand
GGTGGAGTAACTTCCGAGATACCAGGGGCTTTCGAAAGCCTCGGGGAACATATGTAAACAAGTGCACCCAGGTTTGTGCCACACATTACCCTGGACATACGGCACCCTTTCCCTTAATCAAGCTGCTACAATAATGGATTCGATATAGTATGATGGATTATACTGATACAATTTCGCATAATTGCACCACAATAAATGGATATTGGGTGCTTACGACAAGACATTTTGTGACTTAGTATAGTGTTTAATTCATCCAATTGCATATTTTTATGTTCGTCGGAATATTTCTAGCCAAAAGATTGATGAAGAACTAGATATCACAGTTCTGTCTGTGATATTTTTATGTTTGACTATGACGTCTAATAAGGTAAACTTTGCAGTGACCACGCAAAATCTCATGATGCCCCAATTTAGTAAAGATTTTCATAATACTTTTTCTTTTCATAATTGAAATTGAAATACTTATGAAAAGTAATTTTGAAATTCAGTTGAAAATTTGGATTCAGCTCAATAAACTTGCTAACTGGAAAATGTTTTCCGTACAATCGGATAATGCGATGAAATGACAAAATAAGTTAACACTGTGATTGAAGGGATGCTTTCAAAAACTCAGTGCACACCTTTTCCTCACATTAAAAAGGATTCACATAGACTAATTATCATTCAATACCAAATGACATGAAAATATTCAAACGTACATAAATATATTGTCTATTAAGAAACTTCACCATTTTATACAGTTATAACAGTATACGTACGTGAGTCTAATAATTTGTACAGTTCATTCATCAGGTTTACTGCCGTAAAACTTAAAACTACATCTGTGTTCTTCTATGTTTTAGTATCGTTTATAAAACCAATGTTATCGAAATTCTTGTCCACGACCAACTGTTTACCAAATAATCTCACTTTCTGTTTAACTTAATCATACTGTACTTACCTTGCTGACCTAAAAAAAACGAAAAATTTCATAGATACATATTTTTTGTATGTACAAAAGAAAAGAAAAGTGAAACGTTCATGTCATCAAGGTTTTGCCGAGACTCTAAAAAAAATCTAAACAGAAGTCATGTTTCTTGAACCAGGTGTCTGTATTGGAAAGAATAAGTAAAGGAAAAAATGGCATGTGGTGGTATGAGACGAGAGTAATTCCCTCATTTAGTAAACCTGTCCTTTTGTAATTTTTGTCCCTTCATTGTACAAATAGCAGGTTATTAAAGGTCTGCCATAGTCATGATATGAAAGCTAGATTACTTTATTTTGTTAAAAAATCATCTTTTTCTTTTAGATGAAAAAAAACCTGTTGTGCGATCACTCATAAAAAGCATTTAACCATATCACAACAATATTCAAACTTTTTTTTGTTTACTATACAGTTTTTAAATACGGTTTAGTACACTTGCTTCATATTACAAACTTTCATGTTCGTGTTTACTGAACACTTGAACACATCCATTTGCATGTGTGTAGTCTCCTTTAATGTGTAATACATAATATACAATCGTAATAATATATATAAATTGTTAAAATGATGAGAATTTAATTTGGGGTTATCTGTGCATGAAAATATATTAAACCTGCCTTCAATCAAACTAGAAGAATCTTCGCAACCTTTGTAAAATCGAAAGTTTCACATACCTGTTTCAAGCGAATGACTGCAATTACCACAAAATTGGTTTTTGACATTGAAAACGTTTGGTTGCACTATAAGTACACATATATATAGCAATTGATTGTTTTGTATATGTGAGTTACGTCATTAACTTGGTATTAGACTACAAGATTTCTCCATCCTTGCCATGCAAAGCTTTTTTTGCTAACAAAAAGGTTAGTTTCTGTGTGTTTGCTTGCCAAGAAAGTGCGTTTCATTGTTATCAAATCAGTGAAATCTACTACTTTGGGTGGGCATGCGAAATTCGAAAAGCATTTGCCTAATCATTGATGTGATGTGCCTAAGTATAAGAAGATGGTCTCGATAATTGGTCACGAGCTTCAATAACAAGATCATGTGCATTTTGTTGGTAAAAATAGCTTATTTTTTCAAAAAACTGTTTTCATGTTTTAAAACAGCATTAATTTTTAATGCTAATGTAGTAGATTACATGAAAAGCTTAGAGTATTTTTCAGCGTTGCGCGTCTTTATACAGCTAAAATTAAACTTTTGGCTAATGCCATTGTTGTTCATTGAAAAATAATATAGTGATAAAATCATGTTATGAAATGAAAAGATTGAAGTTGTCCGATATCAAAGAGTTCCCCATTTTCTCCACAGTCGAAACTTGAATGAATTTTTATCTGATACTGTGGGTTAATTTCCGCTTTAGGTATATAGTAAAACGAGTCTTTTGCATCGTCTCATAATCATCATCAATATCATCATTCATCATGTATGGTCGTGTGTAGCAAGGTTCATTCTGGTAATATTCTGGTTCTCTTAAATTTGCATCAGCAGTAAGAATATCTTCGCATTTACGCGTACAACGAACGCAAGACACTTTCACTTGATTTGCGTCCAACAAAACTAGTTAAATGAATTGACCATTACGTCTCCACATTAAACCTGCTGTTCAAATATATGTAATAATCTTTGATGTATAATTGACAAGCTAAGGGCTTAAAATAAATGCATCTGTTAAGCCGCCAATTTGAAAGGTCTGATAATTTTTACATCATTATGTAACATTAGAAGCCTTAAGTTAAGTGCTAAAATACGCTGCATCGGCAGGATCGGCATACAATTAAAAATATATTACCAATATTTCATTGTCCAATCTTCATTATTGCCACGTAGTAAAAAAGCTTATCGTCAGTTTTATTGTTTGCATCAGTTCTTGTTGTGAAGGAATGACGAGATTATTGAACTGTTTAGGTGGCATTTTGACAAATTTGCATGTCACGTTTTAAAGAACATTTGATGACACTTTATGCCTACACAACATATTATGTATTTATTATTACCAAATTATTTTTTATGAGAGTAAACAATCGACAATCCATAATTTTCACTGAACTTTGAGTTTGTTGTTATTGTTGAGCTTTGTCGAATTTAGAAAGGAGAAAAAGAGATCACGTAATATAATATATGAGAACAATAAACTTACAATATGTAATAGGATTTAAGACGAAAGCAAAAGTTTGCTCTGTGATCTACAATGTTACAAAAAAAATGCAGTTATGAATTAAATTGCTATATTATCATGTGTATGATGCGTTACAGAAAACGTGCAAACAAACAGTATTGTTTCTTGTTTGCAATTCGCAACAAGCAAAAAATATGAACTTTTGGATGCATGAATAAGAAACCGCCAGAATTGGTTAATAAATGTATTTTCTCAAGACCTTTAATTTGTCTCTTAGCTTTCCCTTAATAATATTGTCTACTTCGTCATTTGCATTGATAACAAGCCCACATCGACAAAAGGTAGTACACTGTATATAGGGCGTTGTACATCCGCTGCTGCAATTTTGGCAAAAGTCAGATGCACTGATACATTCACGAATCCAAAAGTCAGAACGTTTATTTTATTACTTTAATCACGCTCTGTCTACAGAAGTGCATCACTACATTTTGCCACTTACTCCAAAGATTACAATATTGTAAAAAATATGAAAACCGGTTACGTTTGGCATTTGTTTGGCTTTTTTCGTACTAATGATAATGACGGGAAACCACTCGATTTCACTAAAATTTGTACACCTTCAGTTGAGGTCTATTCAACTGATGAAAGGTTCAAGGTCCTATTATGCTTCTCAAACGGAAAAGGTATAAGGATTTAGCTTACCTACGGCATTTTAATAATTACCGTTTATATCCTATTTAAAGTTCATGAAAAAATAGCGCTTTTCACCAGAAATATTACTAATTTATATTTTTAGTCACGTGAGTCTGATTTTGAAGTGATTATTCTGATTTACTGAATTACGCTCAGAACAGGTTTATGTCAAATGCTAAAATATTATTGAACTGAATTGAATAGTCTGAGATTGTATATATCACAGTAAAATTTCTCCAATGACTCATGACATGAATTGATACATTATTTACATGTTTTTAATTTTTTAGTGTATGTAGTTTAAAACAACGAAGTATATATGGTTAGTTTTTAAAATATGTAGAGATATTCGGATTGCGTTCTTGATCAATTAAGTGAGCGAGCATGCATGCAAAACAAATCTTCGTCTCTGTCACCGCTCCGCTCACCGCTCACCATTTCCTTGTTTGCTCCTTTTTGAAGGTGATAGTGCGTAATTTATTACTACACGTGAAAGGCCATTCTTTTGAAATTGTTTTTGTAATTTTATCCAAAACATCTAAATCAAATGTTTGATGAATATTTTTATCTTGTTTACAGTTGTTGCTAGAAAGATTTTGAGAAGGGGTTTGGACTTGACTTGAACGAGCAAACCATATTTTGCTTGTTCCTTAACGTGGGAGTTTGCACATTATTACATAAAAGGCTTTATGAGCGTGTGATAGATAACATAGGTATTATGTATTCCCATTCTAAACCAAACTGCCTATGAAATTCTGGGTGTTGATGATGGCGTGTGTGCAAGAAGGGTATAAAAATAAAAATGTGAAAGTTGCAAACAATAACAATGAGCGGCTAATGACACTTTAAGATTTAGTATTATAGTCATAATGCTCAAACTACTGTGTTTACATTATATTTAGTTTTCAAATACTTGACTGATTATGGGTTGCATATTGCATAACTTCACGGAAATATGACACTGCGCTCATGTGATGATTG
Source organism: Entomobrya nivalis (assembly GCA_034695485.1). Classification (NCBI taxonomy): domain Eukaryota; kingdom Metazoa; phylum Arthropoda; class Collembola; order Entomobryomorpha; family Entomobryidae; genus Entomobrya; species Entomobrya nivalis. The sequence goes on along the minus strand of JAQFZH010000131.1, from coordinate 44,292 downwards.
CGGATGTTACATCGTTACATGATGTCACATAATTATACTTCACGTTTTTTCATTTGTGGAAGTATCAGTTTAAAATTCACACATATCACCAATAACATGAATATGAGTTAATGAAGGTATAACTAATATCAGTTAAATGGTTTGTACCTCAATTCGATACCGATACCAAACCAAAGTTTTCTTGTTATTTTTTAAAGTTACATGTGTATGTGAGCAGAAACACAAATGCCCAATAGATAATTAATGTGACATGAGAGTTTCGTATATGGTCGGAGTTCATTGCACTCCACGCCTTGTATACTGGGTGCCCCTGTCACTGTCCACAGTCCACATATGACTTCTTGGTAATCGTGGAAACGGACAGAACTTTAACTACTTTATGTTGTGACAAGGAACTCTTCTTACAACTTTTATGATAATTCGCTTATTTGCTCAGTAGAAAGTTGTCATAAATAAAGATTACGAAAAGCTGCAAGAATGGAACGCATTATTTTGTTCAACTGTTGATTCCTTATCTGAAGGCATATTTAAATATATGTTATGTTGTGTTACGTGGAGAAATTCAAATCGTTATATTTGTCAAAAGTAATGCCTTAACACTTTAACTTTACGCACACAGTCGTAAGCCAAAGATCGGTAAGAGCATTGATGCTAAATGGATTACTAATCGTTAAAATGCAGCTCGTAATTGAATGAGTTTTTCATGGGTTCGCCCAGGTGTGAAGAACATACTTTCAATTTCATATTGTAATTTGTGATGTCTTACTAAGAACAGAAAAGCGTATCTTGATTTTCTTATATTATTATTATGACTCTTTTCCCCTATTCCCCTATACTACTTGGTTTTATTACATCAACTAGCTTACCCTTTTAATTTCGATTTCGATATGCTAAACTATATTGTAAATTCGCCGCTTAAGAGGAATATCCAAAAGGATTAAACATTTTAATTTAAAGTTACGTTTGTAAAACCTTAAATTGTCTTATAATAACCGTATGCATAAATTAATTATTTTTTATGAATAGCTAGTGCAATATTGCACAAATTGTTCATCGTACCGTACCGTTAACATATTGTTTGAGTTTTTTACGGTTCGCTTGGTCCTTTCAAATATTCCTCAAAATGCATTTTACATACCATTTAAAAATGTACATTAATTGATACCTAATTAGGATTTTATATCAACAGTTTTTAATATTAAGAACTGAGTATAACTCAAAAGGTAAATTTAAAAATGTCCCGTCAGTCTGCCAGTCGTTCGAATTTTACTATCGCTATTTTGAGGACAATGAAACGAAGCAATGACTATTTCTGTAAATGTAATCTGTGAATTGAAAAGTTTCATTTACTCCTGCTGAACGATATTTTCGTGGTTTTTTTTTACCATAACCCCCTTGCCAAATATTACAAGAAGTAGCTGTTTAACGTTGTTTTAATTCGTGGAAATTTCTTGCAACGTTATAAAATTTGGTTGAATGGATGCATTATACAATGTAATAAATCGTAACATCATAGCCTTCAATTAAAATGCAGATGAAGATGGATGGACAATAATCAGCAGAGCAATCAGGATTTAGAAAACGAAAAAAAAAGTTTTAAAAAACAATCTTAAATTATTTTTATTGTATCAGTGATCAGTGCAAAATGCTTAAATACAATGTAATCCTAATCACAAGCATAATTTGTCGCTAGTTTCATTTACCATCTTACATTCTATTAACTCATTTTCAAAATCATAAATCATAATTAGAGTTCAAGTGCAATATGTACAAGAAGATTTTTCGACATTTTATGCACTCATTCATACACACACGCTACAAATAATTCGACATTACCACACCACGACTTCTAACAAACGATGCCAACAATGTAACTACCAACTATTTTAAGATCACAATACTAGAGAGCATGTCCCATTTTCAAATTTTAAGAAACAGCTCAAGGCATGAAGCCAAACCACAAAATAATATATCGAAACCCACAAATTTCATACCTTATTCATTTTCTCTTAATAAAAAGCTTATTTTTCATTGTACTTAGCCAAACATAAGAAAAGGCTCTTTCTGCCATAAAAAAATCCAATTTGTATGCATGTAATTGTAATTTGTAATTTAAAAAAACCATTCTGTCGCTAAATAGGATATGATTCAAAGTCCACCCTAGAAATTTTTTCATGACATGGGCTCCGTGTACGTTGAGCTGAACGTTGTAGGTACATATATGGAAAGATTCATAAAGGAATTTTTTTTTGTCGTGAAATTGATGTCGTTTTTTTTGTTTGTATTATTTAATTATGCATAAAAAATAAGTATTGCTTGTTTTAAATGAAAGAACTTGAGATACGAAGATCAATTTTAGCTCTTGGGTGAAACTACAAAAGAATGACTTGAGGTTATAATTACTCATAGTGAAGAAGCAATGCTCAAATTTGCAGATTGGTCAGAGAAGATCAACGAAACGTTTAGTACCTATTCAACTGCAATGCAAATCATGAAAGCATGATGTGATGATGTGGCACCTTTAATCATGCTGATGGATACAGAACAGTCATTTTTGAGGTGCCACTCTAAAAGTGTGAGAGAAGACTCGTGTTGGGTTTTTAAAAACCACGTGCATATTGTAAATTATTACTACCTACACGCAAAGTCACAGTGCAGCAGGAAGTAGGATGACCAACAAAGACATTGCAGAGTCTCATCAGCTTCTTGATCGCCACCCATAATCTACATAAAAAACACTTTCTGTTTCCTACTTACATTCATACTACTATTCTATCCTTATCCTATTCTGGTAAATTTTTCCTTATCAAAAGAACATTATGTTAGTATTGTTCACATGTGTAAATGTACGTTAAAAGAAATGACATGGGAAAATTTCGAATTCTAATTTAGGCATGCGAAATAAAATAAAAATACTTGTACAGATTTTTATTGCCGTGTAGCCATCAGATAATGACGCTTTAAATATTTTTCAAATTCATATTTGACAAATTATATTACTTTTACGCATTTCCTTCTCGGTATCGTTATACTGCACTTTACGACGGTGACACGATAATAATTTTAAATTTTTACGATGTATGTAAATAGTTTACATTGAGTAAATGATTTAATTTCTTTTCTTAATCAACATATCAGTCATTGTTAATTTTCATGTTGTCGTGAATAAAGCAATCAGAGGCTGTTTATACTTTATCGTGTAGTAAGAACCTCAGCATCTTTTCTACGGTCAACGCAACGGTACAAACAAAACATCGATCAGAGTTATCATCAGTACAAAGAGTTAAAAATCAAGGAATCTTCCTCTCTAGGACGTATTGACTCTTCCTGCACCTACATAACCTGCCTCTATAGTACAGTGGCACGTCACATATTGTTCATTTTATTCTGATTCTGATAAGGCCTAAAATATACGCTTTACTAACGATGTTAAAATCTGAGAAGGCGATAAGTTCGTGAAGATGAGTTTCACTTTACGTCCCTTAAACAAAACATCATAATTCATGCTGTGCATGATACTATGCTCACGTGTGTGTTGTCTTCAATAACAAGGCACAAACTACACGCACGATATTCTGCATGCAAACGTAAAAAAAGTGATTTAATAAAGTTATAATATATAGTGAATCGGCCTGATATACATTTTACATGTGTATAAATATTCGGCCATCCACGAATTGGGACTGTATAACTTTTATTTTCACTAAAAATTCATTGTACTTTGCTTTATCATATACAAAAGGACATGAATTCAAATAGTAAAGTCGCTTGTATGCATTTCTTTAACACATGAAATCAAAAATCAAAGTAAGATAGCACAAGCTTTTATTCTTTAAACAATGAAATCTCGTCCAAAAAAAACGTTTCTCATATTCAATGACTGTCGACCTATCATTCCTAATCATACATTTTCATTGTTTCGAAGAAAATTATAAAACTTGTGCTTTTGTTGATATTTTTTCATTAGTGAATATAATCGAAAATGTATGTATACTAACAGTAGGGAGTAACGACATGATTTTGATCTTACTTTGGTTTGCTACAATGTATTCTCTACTTTGCTGTTCTGTTGGCCAAAAATCAGATAACTCACAGGGGATGTTCATTAAGCCAAATCATTCACTGAAGAGTCACTGGCTGAGCCTTTGCTAATGACGCCAACAAAATAAGTAATGCTCTGAAACTTGATATAAAACTGCTATCAACGTGTACTACCCAAATTTGCTTTCCTTCCTTATCGTAAAATACTACCTAAAATACACTCATATAAATTTACCAGCTAACTACCGGACGCTTGTTCTCGCGTCTTCGTTGTCGTGTCGTACATTTTTACATTCGTGCTTTTTCGCCTTACATGTTTTGTGTAGTACTATATTGTAGTAGAGTTTAATTGTATACGTTGACACTTTCACATATTCTCACAGATCCCTACTTGTTACTACTTTAACATCCTTACCCTTACACACATTCTTGGGAAGTCTTCCTCTTTGTTTAGTGATATTGGTGGTAATCACGATGACTGACGATGATGTGTGAACAGTTCACATAGTGCAGAATTATTTTTTTGTTACAAGCTTCTTACAATTTTGTGTCACATCAAGGAACAAAGTGGTTCTGTGAGTCAGTTGGCCGAAAATAGTGGTCAGAGACAGGACGGTGACGAAAAGACACTCACGTATTTATTATTTATTTAGTTATTTAAAATAAAGACACTGACTCAACTAAACGAACTGTGCATTACTTACTTATACTATTTGACAATTTTGAAGTGGACAATACGCAAACTGTTAACGCGACGAACACCCAAATTAAGGGTACACTTTGATTAAAAGCTTGATGGACTACTTAGCTTACATACATACTTACTTGAGTGGATGAGAGCTGTTTTTGTTAAAACTCTACTTACTTTGATAATGGACTGTTTTTACTTTGTTTGACGCAAACGTTTTCAGTTATACCTGAGACCGATTAATTACTACTAAAAATACTCATAACGGTACAAATTTGAAAAAACCAAGACTGACTTGAATTCATTAAACTATTGAGAAACGAAACTGGACCGTGGATAACGAAATATGTGGTGACTTACAAAGTGACGGATCGTTGTACATACTAGAAAACTGTTTAGAACTCTAGTTTAGTTTGACAAATAGTTATTGTTTGACAGACAGTAACTTTATTGGACCCGTGACAGTAACTATTTGACAAAGACAAAGTAAACGACATCGACAAGTTTTTGAGTGACAGACAAGACGTATTCAGACACATCATTTTGTGTACATACAACTGCATGTAATTACTGAACAGTTAACTATACAATGACTGAAAATTTAAGACTGACAATCGTAATGAGATTATTGTGACAAATGTGACTTTCAATTCAATACAAACTATGTGACAATGCAATCAAACGTACTTACAGTGACTCATCAATCATAAAAAACCGACATTTTTTTTATCTGAACAAAAATACATACATAATTTATACAATACTTGACGAAAGTTACGCGACTGAAATTTGCTCAAATTGGAACGTGTACTAAAGTTGAACTCCACACGACGAAAATTATAAATTGCGTGACTATACAAAAGTGACCAGTATTATAAAGTGACACGACATCGACATCGAAACTGACTTTGACAAAGTACTCAAAACGAATCCCTGTCTAACGCTTGACCTAGACTAGACTCTGATTACTGTACGGATAACGTTATACGTGGACTCTGACTCTATCGACGTTGTACTGTTTGAACAAAGACAACTTATGTGCGTTGTGCATATATTTTATACTGACATGAACGTGACCAAATTACGTACTTAAAGGTGAACACTAAATTGTACGCTACGGACTCTGAAAACGTTTTAATGACTAACGTTAGCCTGGACAGACTTTGACTTATGTTTAAACTAACTGGTTGACACTGAAGCACAGGAAAGAATCCTGCCCCAAAAGGTAATAATTTAATGTCAAATTGAAGTACTCTAATTACGCAGCTGAGCAATTGCATGTCCATTAATGTTTGCAGACTTTTCCAATCCATTTTGCTTTGTAAGGTCTTAAATTTCAATTTTCAATCGGTTCGACATTAATACTTACGCATGTACTTCAATTTACAATTATTGTTGTTTTCAGTTGATTGCAGGAGGACTAAGCCAGATGGACGTTATCGTGGGCAATAATCATAATCTCCTATACATGGTCCAAGTGTCTAATCTGATGACATCATTGTATCAAAGCATATAAACTACTTCTTTTAAAGATGGCTGCTAAATATATTTTGTACTTCGGAAACGTTCGTTCCCTAAAATTTTACACAGGTAAAAACAAAGCGCTTTATGAATTTTATTTACTGAACTCAACATTTTAGCAGCATACATAATATTATATCATTAGAAACTTCTCACTCTGATGCACAATGCACACCATGAAATTAAAATGAATATCGAAAACATGCAATAAGGAAATGTGTGCAGTCCCTCGTCAAACGTTTTTATTGGTTATTCAATAAAATTGTAGCTTCCTTTGATACTTAAGTTATGAATGGCTATATATCTTTTTTTAACAAGCATTAAAATCATAAATTATGTCAATACCTCTGCTTTAATTTGTTTTTTATCATATATATATCTTGCATTTTTTGTTAGAAAATCAAAAATACAACTTCATTGATTTATTATCCTTTTATGTGTGTAAATTAATACGCATTATATGCATTGCCTGTTTACTTACAGTTGTACTGGGAGTTATTTGGATATTGACAACAGTACAATGCATGGAATACCGACGTGTTTCCAGAAAACTACTATCTAGTCCAGAACCTGATTTAGATACACAATTTTCTAATGAAGAATTGCGACAGTTAATTTCCTTATTAGAAGGAACTTCCAAATCAAGCAACAATGAAGCCACCACAGAAAAGGCTTCTATAATGCAGCTAAATGCAATGAAAATACCTGAGCTTATGCGTATTCATCCTTCGGGATCTCTAACAACCACCACAACAACTGCTAAACCTCCCGTAACTCGCATTACTACAAGGCGATTTTACAGAAGGCTCAGGCGAAAAACTACAACTACGCCGATAACACCCGCAGAAACCTCATCGACCAAATCAAGCTCTGTGAAAGATGACAGTGCAGAGTCCTCCAGAATGATGTCCTCAGGATCATCCCCTGGCGAAATATTACAGCAACTTTCATTACTGAATGGTATTCTTGGTGCACTCAATTCAACCGCACAAGCACCAACCCCTACAAATGCACCCTCCGCCACAACAAATAATGCAAACGATAATGCAACTTTAAGTCCTGAAATTTTAGCTCTTTTCACCGGTGCCAAATCCTCTGGAGAAGCTTCTTCTAAATCGGAAGTTGTTGTACCGCCCCCACCAACACCCTCTCCCCAAGCCTCTTCAGTAGAAGATCCCGCGGCTGCGATTGCCTTACTAAATTTATTTTCAAATAGTGGCAGCGCCACCAACAATAGACACAATTCAGAAAATAACAATGCAGCAGCCAATTTTCTTAATCTTGTTGCACAGTCCCAACAAGCAGCAGTGCAACCTTCTCAGCATACACCCTCCAACTCTGAGACTGACCCCACCACAGCTGCGCTGACAAAGTTACTGCTTCAAAGTTCAGCTCCGGTAGCTTCAGCAATGACCAGTAATTCAATTTCTCAGTCCCAAGCTCAACAACAGCAAGCTCAGGAAGCGTCTGCAAATCAATTAAACGGACTTCTAGGTCTATTAGGCACCTTAGGAGGTGCTGGTCAACAGGCTCAATCTGGAAACATCAACCAGTTGTTTAATCTCGGAGGAGATCAAATGGCCTCAGCTCAAACCACCAACTCACTAGCTCAATTGTTTGGACAGCAGCAACAACAGCAGTCTCAGACACAAAACTTGTTAAACCTTTTAGGAGGAAATCAAGGGAACCAGGGACTCAGTCTTTCGAGCTTGTTAGCACCACAAGCCGGAAATTCTATTCCGGGATTGGGGCTCTTATCCACTGTGTCCAGCCTGGGCTCGTCCCTTGTTTCAACAGTATCCAACATCTTTGGAGGACAGGGTGGGAAGCCCAGGGTCCGCGGTAAGGGTAAGGACATTTTGCTCGTATTCCAAGCACTCTCACAACAACCCACCAATATGTACAAAAATATTCCCCAACACACAAAAAAATGCAAAGCTTTTCACAAATTTATTTGTACACTGTAATTATATATCACTGTATTAAAATTGAACTTTCACCATGTACATATACATTTCTCATGATACATTCTTACAATGTATACGAGCAGAATGCACCTTTATGTAAAAAAAATCTCACTTTATTTACAATTTATGCGTAAATTTTGGCATTTTCAACAAATAAGTTAGCACCTCAAGTAATCTCTTGAAAATCTATTTATTTTGTAGGTGTAGACACCCGGGTTGGTTTGGGCTATCGTTTGGGCAACATTGGAGATGCTCAGGTGGTATGGGACATTGGACCTCAACTATTCACAGATCCACTTAGAAATGAAGTACGGCCTTACACCCAAAAAAGAGAAAGTGGACCTCCTGCAGGTTCTCACTACTTCCAGTCCCCCAGTGCCACCGCTACTGAGAAGGAGGTACAACGGATAGAGGCAAACAAGCGAATGGTCCAAGCCGCCATCCAAGATCATTACAGAAAGGATCACTTTGCTAGCGTATACCCAAAGCCTTCACAACGGAGTTCCAGTTATCATTATGATTACAGCGATCACTATCATACCTATAAGGATCCTACGCATTCAGCCACCCCCAAAAGTTCATCCTCCTCCTCATCTGGCTTTTTTACTTCCATCCCATTCGCGGATCATTTCAAAGGATTCTGGTCAGGTCTCACAAGTGGGATCTCAGGAAGTGAACATGAGGAATCCCCGCCGATTTCTCATAGATACGATTTTGATGACGTTCGTTCCGATTTTAGCACAAATCTCATAAAAAGGTCTTCAAATTATGCTGACTATGCATCTCGAGCTTATCACGCCAGAAGAATGGATGAGGATTTGGACGATCCAACACACAGTACGCTAACAGAGTATGAACGTATGCTGCTCCAACATGGAAAAGATGTTGGTGTTGCCAATACAAAACACGGTGTCGTCGACGACGAACCGCAAGCTAGCGAGTCGGGATTTTTTTCAAGATGGTTCAGAAATCCAATGTCCAGTTCCAAACCACCAGCAACTGCACAAGCTCCTGAAGCTCAACATTCCATGGAATGGGGGATGGGCAATGATAATGAGGAAAATCAACATTATAGAACTATACGACCAAATGGGCAAGCACAAAAGTCTGTAAAAAAGCCCTCACCTTCCCCATCATCAGAAACACCTTATGGAAGTTTCACAAGGCGCAATACTAATCTGAGGCGGAACAGTCAAAGACCCCAGAAACGAAGAAGTCATAATCCATTTAGAAATTGGATAGTCTCGCTTAAACAGTCTACCCAAAGGGCGTCGTCACGCCCTTCTCCTCATACGGGAGGTTTTGGCAGGCGACATTTCAAAAGACCATCAGTTTCCGCAAATCCAAAGTTACAACACTTTACGAACACCAACAAAGATCTCATGATGGCAGACGCTAACGATGACTTTATTGAAAACGGTGGGGCAGAATCTTATACTAATGGCGATAGTTACGGACAACGACAACCCATATCATACAACTATGCAAACGAATTTCCAGATGTTGACTTGACTATGGCAGTGCCACCAGCCCCCAAAAGGTATTCGCAAACAACAGGTGGAAGAAAAAGACCAGACAACTACCAAACTTACCGTTCCAAAACAAGGGCTTCATTGAGCCAAAGGGAGAAAATCGTTGAGCCTGCTTTGCTTTATGACCACTTGGAAGTGCAAGATCCCGTCCCTCCAACTGAAGCTGATGAAAGTTTCCACCAGAGAAACAAAGTCGTAGTAAATCCTGCTTTGAAAGAGATTGAAAAACAAAAGATATTGGGAACTCAACAACCGTCCGCGTCAGGGTCCACATTAAAGCCTCAGCTCCATTCCGCTGCTCTAGCAAAAATTCAACGTCTGCGTCTTCAAAACAAGCTTCGAGCAGCCAATTCAACGGGGTCACAAGGAAAGCAAAAGATAATTGTAAAAATTAAAGGAAAGGGAACGCCTCACATGAAACATTATCCCACACTTCCTTCCCCAGCTGGAGGAAAACACCAGGGAATGTCGGAATCAACTACAGCTCTTCCATCAGTCCTCAGCACAATAAGTAGCATATTTAGCGGAACAACTAAACCAAAAATTCTTAATACTCTAATTCATAACGCCACTTCCCTGTTTCCATCCATCACTTCCATACGCATTTTGCCTTCAAGGAAGAAGAAGAAGGAACAAATGAAGACGAGGCTCACTGTACAAAATGGAAAACCAGCAATAGTAGCCCAGCCAGATACAGAGGAAGATGAAGGCGATGAGCAAGCAACTGCTGCTGACGGGGAAGACGCCACACCAGTTGTCCAAGTGGGACATGACATGTCATTCTCCGATCTACAGTCAATTTTTGCTGGGGCAAAGGGTAATAGTACCAATGGCAATAGACGTCGGATCCGGATTCGTGTGAAAGAAAGCGTATTGAAAGGAACTAAGAAAGAAAATGATGACAATGACAAGGAAAGAAAGGACAGCGATGAAGATGAGGATGATGAGGAAGGGAAAGATATCTTTGTTGATATTGAAAGTGGAGAGGTAAGCGTACTCAAGCCGGTTGCCAGTTTAGTTTCATTTAATCCTAAACAAGAAGAGGCTTCGGATGAAGAGGAAGTTGATTATTATGAGGATGATGATGGAGATGGAGTCGCTGATGCGGATATGAATAGAAAGGAACACATTTTTGCAGCAATTCAAAAGGAGCTTGTTAAAAACTTTGAGAAAATGAAGAAAACTGAGCAGAGGGCCGAGGCAAAGAAAAGGAGAAAGCAGGAGCTTGCTGAAAAGGGAATGGACGAGTCGATTGATGTTATCACCAAATATTTCGATCATGTGAAGGACGATGATAGTACTGCTGAAAAACAGGATAAAAGCAAATTGAAGCCTGTTGGCGGTTTGTCAATGTAAAATAAATAAATAAATCATCGACTGAGTTCTGCCATTGTTTTTGCGTCAATTTACACAATGCAATTCTGAGGTTAATTTGATACTCTCCTAGTCCATTTGCATGCAAGCATCACGTAGTATTACGATAGATTATTCTGTTACATTTTTTTTTCAATTGTTAGCAATTCAGTTAGTTGCGCATACTTCTCGTTTACCGAAAAGTAGGAGGTTTGTTATTGTTATGCATATTTAACTTGTTCGTTATTTATTCATTAAACTCTTCTAAATTGTCAATTACTCTAATTGGCAACCCTTCTAGCGTTAATGTATTTATTGCAGCATTAAAATATTGTAAGATTATATTGTTCATGCTTGTAAGGCATATATAATATAGTCTGTTGTAAATTGTAAATAAATTTGAATGTATTTATATTTTTGTATGTTGAATTAAGAAAAAAATGAAAAGCAAAAATAAATTTTTTAACACAAAAACGTAATGTATCTTTTTTTGTATGAATGAAATAGTCAGACTATAGATGCATTTTTGTAAATAATAAAACGAAAACGTCAATTTTATTTCGGTGTACGAAGCAACTAGGCTTTATCAGATCATTGTTATCAGATGATATCTTGTTTTTAGTCAAAATACATGTAATACATACATAATATACGGTTATTTTTAGACACATTTCTTTCGGAATAATGTGGGTTCACGATTTAAATACTAATTAAAACGGTTTAGGTACATAAATAAAAGGCGTGCGTTAATTCGGGTGCGAAACTGTGACACGGTCACTATTAAGTTATTCTTATCAACTCATATTTACAAGAATGAATCCAGATTCAATACGTAAGTACAAAATCCATTTTGAGGATCAATTTTACACAATATTTTACTTTTTTTTTTTGATTTACAATAACAAATGCAATATTGACAGACAAACAGTTAAAATAAGTACTACTACAAATTTAAATTGCACAACTGAGTAGATAAGACAATGTTAAATGGCTTGATAAAGCTTGCTTAAATCGGAGAAAGCAGACTAGCAGAAAATAAGTACACGAGGTTTCGAACAATTTACTTCACAAAAATCTTTCACTGACACCAGGATCTGTATAACATCATGATAATTCACATGGATTTTATAAAAATTAAGTCGTCGTATTCTTTGCCTTTCCGTACAACTTTGTTCCAAATTTCAGGTTATTCAATGATAAACCTAGCTTCCTGCTCGCGTTACGGGATCGCCAAACCTGTTTAAAACAATTTAATAACTAGAAATTCGTTTTTCTGTCGAGGCGTCAAAATAAATTGCAATTTGTACCTTGATTGTCATATCATCAGACACAGTTACGAGCATTTCCGGTTCCTTCGGGTTAAATGACACAGAATTCACGACATCTTTATGAGGAATTTTGGCTAAGGAAATACCATAATGCCTGTCCCAAATGTATCCTGAAAAAAAGATTGTCATTTAATATTTGTCATTGCCTTACTTGTTTACACATTTCGACTTCGATTGAAAGCTTACCATGCTTATCTTCCGCACCACTAGCCAGGTAAAGTTCACTGGCATCCAAAAATATGAAGAAGCATTCATCATTTGGGGTGTACGCCCGATGTGCTCGTCTCATCATTCCAACTTGCCTAAATTACGATAATTTCATTTCATTATATAAACATAATGATAAATATAAAGTAAAAAATATGTATAGTCAAGAAAGTTACTATTCAGCATACGTTAAAGTTGCTAAATCAATAACATGTAGGTCGATTTCTTGAGCAATCGGTGGAGGTTCCAAAGGATCACTGATCTTGTAGCCTTCTGGCCAAGGTCTGCTGTTGACATACAAGTAACGATGGTCGGGTGAAAGTGCCATTCCAATTATATGGCCATGTAGATCAATAATTTTATCCACCTGAAACAGTTAATCCATATCAGTTTGTGAATACTTTCAATTTCAACTTTCAATACTCAATACAATGAATTTCCCAGACTATAACTTAAACATACAAAGCTTTTTTAATATTCACCTCATCAAACTGATTAGCAACTCTTGAATAATCTTGCCAGTTCACTCCCGGATCAGAATCGCCGGATCTCTCTAATTGGCGCCTTCGTTTATACTCCTCAATTCTTTCTTTTAGTGTCGGACCAGGATCTATTCTTCCGTTAAATGTTATAGGATTAATCTTCTTGAATCCCAATTGATGCGGTGTGTATGTGCGACTACCACAAGTAAATATCAGCCATTTTGCTCTAGCATCCAAAAAGTCTTCATCACTTTCATCCTCGTTTGACGAGCATTTTGAAGAAACATCTACAGGCAAAAAAATCAAAAGATTTGAAATAAGTAACGCACGTTCAAAGAAATATTACACCAACAGATATTATTATAACTTTAAGTCCTAACCGTGTTGCTCCCTTTGTCGTTTTTGAGGTCGTGACCTGGTGGTTTTAGAAGGATTTTCATCATTTGTCTGGTCCATTGGTTCAACACATTCATCGATACTATTTTCTGCTGAGTCCATATCACTGACGGGACTGCCTGCAGAAACATCATTGCTTCCTTGCTGTGATGGTATACTACCTCCACGATCAGACATGGGTGTTCCAGTACAGTAATCATTAGAATAGCTTATATCAGACACGTTTTCAAAAGGCCTCCAACTTTGGAATCCACCTTGCAAACCACCCTGAGATGTGGAAGCAACCCCTCTATCCAATAGTTCCCTTTCCAATGGCAAATTCGACAAAGGATTCCCAGTTCTTGTATCACGACAATCTTGTGCATTTGAACTTTCTGACTTTCCCTTTTTGCTTGTGGTTTCACCACGACTAGATTCTTGCTCCCGAGAACTTGCCAATTCTACGCAATTTGCTACCATTAAACTTCGTACGCTACTGGCCTTCGGATTGTAAAAGCGGTATAATTCATTCATAACAGAAGCGTGTTCTGAGTCTGCTTCCTATTTAAAAAAATACACATTACGCATTTTAATTTATAAAAAATACCGTAATGTCTAGAATGAAAATATGTATGCAATAAACATGCTTAAAATGAGTAATGGTTTTAGTATTTACCTGGGAGGCTTTGTTCAACCATATCACTGACTTGCTCACCATGTGCCCAAGCCAATGTAAATTGCCTGACAGGAAGAACATTTCACTGTACCAGCTACCAAAAATATCGTAAGGTTTACTCATGGTGCGACATTGGAGTTGAAACCCGTCTAAAGAATAAAACCGCAATTTAATTGACCACTGTACACTATTATTACTGACTTAATGCTTGCTTTGATTAAGGTCTAAAAATTACCTTTCAAACTAAAAATTGCAATTTCTCCGGATGTACTGTGCAATCCAAACAATACACCGGAAACTAAAAGTAATGAATCAGACTCATTGAATTGAGAAAATTGAGTATATTTCCAGCTGAAAGTTTTCATATTTTCTGAGTATTCAAGTTTCACTGGGTGTCCATTTTTCCATACCTTAAATCATAACACATATATTTATCTTATATACATTTTTGATAAAAGGTGATTTGCTATATACATACTACGTCACCATACTTTGCTGCAAAATATTATAATAATTACTTACGTAGATATATCCATCTTTGGCTGTGGTGGCAAACCGTTTTCCATCATGCGAGAAGGCTACGTGCAACACTTGATCTGTGTGCTTTGTAACAACTTCCGTTTCAACAATTGGAACCTCATCAATTAGCCGGACGAATTCCGACTTCCAAGTGGGGGCGCCTGTAAATCAATAATAGCCGTACACATAAAAAACACTTATACAGGTGCACAAGGCACACATAAAATATATAATGACATTGACAGTATTACTTACATAGCGGATCGCTGAATTTGTTTGGAGACAGACCAAAATGTCTATGAAATAAATTTCTCCACAGGATGTCATCCTCCGCCACCCTGTTAAATGTGCTAGAGCACTGAGACACTGATATCACATCTTGATACTCCAAGTAGTCAAAAATCTGGAGCCAAAGGGAATCCGGAACTTTCTCCATGAATGCAAGAGGTGGTAAGGTACACAAGGACGCCAAGGACGGTTAGAGGTTTAGAGGGGCACTAAAGTAAATATAATACAGATTCCGATTCCTCACAAGTTAAAAAATAATTTCCTATCGAGCTATAAATGTTAAGGAAAAACACAATCCAGCTATGCCCCACAAAATAGTGGAGTGATCACAACACAAATACTATCATGTTGTTGTTGTTGACAAGTGGGATTTCCTGGCTAAAGGACTTGTTTACAGTTTACAGAGAGTATTATGGATTTACTTGTTATTGTACGAAAACTATAAGAACTCTTATATGCCAAAAGATAAACCAGCAGCTCTTTCTCACAGCTTATGCTCCAATCAGAATCACAGTTTAGTGCAGCAGTGTCGTAATGCGTATTTTGTAAGTCACCTATTCCTAAGTTCCAAACGTTCCAAAATTGTAGTAAAATTGATAATCTACATGACCTCAATTGATATTATTATGGGAATTGATATTGATATTACATTGCTACAAAAAAAATATTTTGCTTCTGATGCTTCTTTTGGCAGAGAATGGGAATTTAACATGCAAAAAACAAGGTGGACATTGGTTGGGCATAAAAACACCTTCTCTGAAGGAATTTTCTGATGAGATGACTATCGTTACTTGTTCACTTGACTTCACAATTCACACATCCTTCCTTACGGACGAATATACTCAGCAAAGGAACAGCTGCATTGTTGATTGGAGATATAAGCAAATCTGTGTCCTCTTGTGCCTTGTGCGTACTCGTTTGTATGCCATCGACATTCAGAACAACATACCTTGCTAACTTGCATTTTTTTACGTCTTCGTCTTCTTCTGTTTGTTTGTATGCCACAGAAGAAAATTGTGCAAGTGGATTGTGTTGTGGATTGGATATAGGCACAGCGCAGAGCTGAGTGCAAAGTACGGAATTTGGAAAGATGTAGTTTTTGTAGAAGAAATGAAGCCTTCTTAAAAGGTATAAAAAACAGTTTGTCGTTTTCTATATTTTTTACTAATAAAAATGCGCCTACTTTACTACTACGCTGACGCTGACTATAAATATTATGCTCACGTTCGTTCAGTATTCATTCACTCTGCTAACAACGCACATATTCATTGTATGAGTAATCAAAGCATCATTAGTCATCCGTCACCTGCTTCTTTATGCACCTACTAACATAACAGACCTACATGCACATGTAGTTTGCCGTAAAAACCCAAATGCATATGCGTCGTCGTATGAAAAAAATGAACAATCACATGAGCAGTTAAAAACGCAGTAGAATATATACCTATACTAAAGAAGTATAACGCATAGTTCTATTCTAACTCTAACTAACACCTAATTTGTTTCTCGAACTATCTCTTTTAACAGTTCTTACTCTTACCCGCTTTTTGATTGTATTATGTTATGATTGTTATGGTTGTGTTGTGTGTGTGAGTAACGATCTAATGCTTGCCATATAGCATAAAGAACGTTTGAATTGAATACTTTGAATTGAATGGTATTTAACAAGTCGCATTTCCTCATTTGCTGCTCTACGCAAACACAATCCACTTTTTGTGGTATTTACGGAAGTGGAAGAGCAGTACAATATCCTAGTAGCAGAAATCCTCAAAAATCCCAATTCAGCACCACTTTTCTCCTTTGATGTTTTTACTCGCATATTTGTCTGTGTGCGTGTGTTACATGAACATAACACGGTGTATAAGTAACTTACAAAGTACAAATTCCATGCTTGCTTGCCCTTCTGCAAAAAAAAACAACTCAAATTTGTAGATTCGCATATTATATCCTTTTGGGACATAGAATAATTTTATATATATACAGTATATATTTAAAATTATTCTATGCTTTTGGGATAATTTGGAATTTCAAAGTTTAGTCAAGTAGTTGACACTGACACGTAATATAGCTCGTGCAATAATGTTTTGACAATCAAAGTTCTTAAGCTTTTTTGTTTTAAAATAAACCCGCTGTAATAGCGATAATAACGACGTAGCTGAAACAATGCGACCTATAACGACGCTAGTGATGGTCCTTGTTGTTGCTAATGAAAAGCGCTTTCGAATGATATGTCACATGACATATGTTTGAAGTTGCGAACTTTGACCCCGATTTCTGACCCTCTGAGGTCACTTTGACCTAATGTGACCCATGACTCGTGATCTACTCGACGAGAGCTTTTGATTGCGCTATTCAAATGTGCACTATGACTAAGTTGAAAATTTTCGATTTTGACCTTTGACCTTGGGGTTTGACCTAGGGGGCTGAAAATCAATAGGGTTCTTGCCCTTGACCATAGTGACCTACATGCCGAATTTGAACGAAATCGGTCAACGCGTTCTTGAGTTATCGTGTTTACGGACGGACGGACAAACATGCTAAAGTCAATACTTGCTGACGCTTCGCTTTCAGCTACGTAATAATTCTTTGTTAAAGATGAACGCAACGGTGATTGCATTGCATGATATTATGTTCAATCAGTCAAACAAACCTACAAAATGACTGATATGCATATCTTCTATCATTACAAATCATTCAGACTGGTTAAATAAGATGACCGGATATGAATGCTGTCCATTTTGTTCCATTCCATTATCCATTATTTGGTCAGTTAGTTTTTTTGAACAATGTATGTATTTCGACGTACTCTGTACTCAGTAAATGTAATCTCTATAAAGATTTAAAGGGAAAGAACTGAACATTTTAAAATGTTTTTGTTTTTACTGTTATTGCTCATCTATTAATGACTATAATTTAAGTCTTCATTCTTCAAAAAAACTTTTTTCGGTAGCGAAAACTTAACAGATACTCTAGTCCTCTGGTAGGTATGAATATGAAACGTTGAAGTTGTGTGGGGTTGAATTGGAATCGTATTAATTAGCAAAACAATGCACTTAATGAATTCATACTATGAATTGATGAATAAGTGGGTGTTAATGGATTGATGACGTAAATGCAACTGTGAAAGAACTTTTATTACTTTTTTCGTTGATGTAAATTCCCTACTTGAAGCTATTATTTGCGTGGGAGTAAAAACTGCAATCTTAACTATGTAAATTAACAACAAGAAGTTTGTACAGGTATACTCTTTGATGTCGGACTAAAAATATTTTATGCATATGTCTTTTGACTTTTAAGCGAATATAAATGCGCTTCGAAAACTACTAAAGAAAGTAATTGGAACAATAATATTCAACGATTTCAATTTCGAATTTGTGGTTTATGATTGTTGACAATCTGTTATTTATTCGTCATCACAAATAACAATATTTTTTGAATTTGTGTCATGTAGTACTTTTATATATATATGTATATATTGAGATAACTTATAATAAAACCGTTTTTGAGTAGTGATAATGATAATAAATACATATCTATCCAATAAATATCCTTTTTAATTAATAAATTTTATTGTTAAGTACTTATTTATTTATATGTATTTTATTATGTCTATCACATATGAAAAGTACTGGTTTTTATTTACTCATCGTACTCGGTAGTAAAATTGATTATTTGTGAAGATCAATTAATTACAGTTTTTCACAGTTTTACAATGTATTAAAAATTGGAAACAGGAAGAGAAAGTGTCATGAAGGTTTGTCATGTTGAGAGAGATGCGTTGATCTACAAACCACAAAATTACGCTAAATAGTTCAGTATATACTGTATGCATAGTAGAAATTATATAAATTATGTATATACATATTGTATTGCATATATAACTATTTAACAAAAAGATTACCGTTAAACTTAATTATTTTTTAAAAATTTGTCCATTGTTGATAGTATTTGGCAGCGCGAGACAAACCTGGAATAGGTTTTTAAGACGTAATCGTATCAAATGATTACGCTGACTACTTAGTGCATGTATATAACTATATAACAAATTAACATTTAATTAAACTTTAGAACAAAACTAAATCTTAAGCATTGTTTTAACTTTGAACTTCCAAGGGTGAGGTTGAGAGAGCTATCATTATTATAAATTGGTGAATGTTTTTATGAAGCTTTTGATAAGCTCACTTCTATAATTCGTTAAAGTACACATGAAATTAAATGCGGAAAGGTTCCTATAATTATCAATCGAAAATGACAGTTTGAAAATTTTCTGAACGCCTTTTAGTAGACCATACAAGTAAGTGCGTTCCCCAAAAAAACGTCCTTACATACGTTATACGTGGTTTTTAAAGTTGTTAACCTCAAATATTTTTTGTACCTAATTTTACAAAAACTGCTCTCACTATCTTTTTATAACAATAAGTACTTTTTACCATAAGTTTTATATTTATGGAAGGAGATTATAATGGACGTCTACAGTACGCGCTATATTCGTTGCAATTTTACTTTTACTTTTTTTACTGTGAAAGTCAAGTTACGATGCAATACGAGAACACAAACTGTAATTTAGTAATCTCCTTACTTTTTTAAAATTGTTGGCAAGCTTTTGAAAGAATGTTTCATTTTCTGTCAATTTCCATACATTTTAATTTCATGCTCTCAAGATTTCTTTCCAAAATATTAAATTCACCTTCATTTTTTTGTCTGCAAATAAATTGGAAACTAAGCGTTCATCTATATCTACCTTATATTTAAATTTAACCATAATTTAAAGCAACTAACTATATTATAAACTCTCCAATATTTTAAACAACGTAATAGTTTATACAGAGTAAACCACGCTCGTTTTCACAGTTTCGCATGCATCTTGAGTTAGGTATGTATAGTTCATGAACATATGGGGATTTTAATTTTTCGAGCTAGTGAACGCATTTTTTTATCATCGTGAACATGGTTTTTATGTAAAGCTCCTAGAAGTTCACTTTTTTCTGATGGTTTGTGTATCAGTCATTGAATTAGGCACTTAATAATGTTATATAACATGTATAAAAGTTTAAATAAAACAACAAACAGTAAGAAAAGTCATAACAAAAATCTGAAAAGTTACATATTACAATAAAAATGATTACAACGGATACTCGCGACGTTTCTCAACATGATGACCTGTATGACCGCGTATTACAGCATCATTAGCTTCCTCACATCCTATTGCACCTTCATCTTCCTGTGTTAAGTACTCGCCTTTGTGTTGGCTTAAGTATCTTCCGATAAGAATGGCCATGATTACGATAAGCAAAAACAGAATGGCCAGTACAGCGCCCAGTACGGCGGACTGAGTGTTTCTGTAAATTCGTCGGATTTTTTCTTCGTCCAACTTTGGAGGTGGACGAACCTCTGGAATTTCGGTTGGATGAGTTACTGGTTCGACGCTACAGAAATCCTCGACGAGAGTTTCTATTAAATTGTTCAGAGAGATTTATAGAAAGTGTCTTTAGGCAGATGCATATGAAGGGAAAAATTATGTATGCAAAATGCAATTACCTGGATAGGAGTAAATGTTTTTCGGCCTGTCTTCCTGAAAGTAGTACTTGAGTGGATAAATATCATCAAACTCAACGCGAGAAATGCATCCAACAAAGCCTTCCTTCATCGTTTCATTCTTTCCAATGTACAAGTATTCTATATTGTTAAATTGAGCATCTGCAGAGGCCTTCACGTCAAACGTGAATATCCTTGGCTCAAAATTGTCCACCTAAAGAGAAAAAAGAATTATACTCATATTATTATGTCCATAACTTTTCTGAACTTCTGTAAGGGAAAACTTTCTTGCAATCATAAATCAAATTACCTTCATAATTAATTTGGTTCCTGACTCCATGCGACTAATTTGTACATCATGATACTGTCCCGTTGCAAAATTTTGGTCCGGGAATATGAGCTCTTGTCGTTCAAAGCCGAAATCAAATACAAGACGAAGATGACCGCTGTTTGAAACCATGAGTGTAAGATATTCTCCAGTTCTGTTACTGAAGACACCCAGCAAAAATCCTCTGGGCTCTGTCGTTGTAAATCCAACTCGAAACTTTTCTGCAATTGTTGATTTATATGACCCTCGGAACTCGTATTTGACCATTGAATTGGATTGCAAATTGATCCCGATTTCTAATTTTAAATTAAAATAATTTCAATGCCTTTGCCATTTTTTAAATTAAAATGTTTCGTCTCGGTCTAAAGTGAATAATAACTTTCCCCTTACCATCAGCACAAATGGGGCCTTTGAAAGCTGTGAAACGACAATCACATGTGTAATGATCATATCCCTCATCACACGTTCCATTATTGAGACAAGGTCCAGAATCACATTTTCCAGTGCAACCCAAGCCAACGCCATAAGTTTGTTGTTCAGCTGCATTCCTCATGTCAAGCATGATTCCATTAACCATGAGCGCTCGCAGGCACCCAACATACCCATCCCGGAAATCTACACCAGAACCAACGTACAATTCGGAATTTAACTCAATTGATCGCACTTGCCCAGCAGGTTGTTGAACCGTTGACGACTGAGAACCGTCCACAACAAGTCTGGCCTGCTTTCTATTCTTTTCGACGTGAACTGAATGCCATTCGTTATCATTTAATCGTGCACTCGTTTGCACGTTAACTCCCATCGGACCAGAACCAGATTCCAGTTGAAATTTGATAAGATTTCCATTTATAATTTCTACTTTGATGTAATCTGTAGATCCTTTGCTATGAAATATAACAGCATTCATTGTCGTTGTTTTAAACTCAAAATATATATCCCAACTATGTGACATGTCGTTAGGTGTGGGGAAAGTAAGAGCTGCATCCGGCAATCGGAAGGTGACGACATTATCATACAAATCTACAAGAAATTATAACATAGGCAGTTTATGAATTAAATGCATACATAAATACATGATACAATACGACAATCGTAATAAAAAATCTTATCCTTACTGTCGCCATTACAAACTAAAGGCCCAAGTGTAAAACGTCCTTTCTTTTCATCAGTGACAGTACCCGTATCTCCTATTCGCAATTCACGCACTGGTAAGTAGGTCATATCAGTTAAGTATCCCTCATCGCCAAGCCATGTATCCAAGCCACTATCGCAATTGCACCATTTGTCTGACATTTCGCAAGTTCCCAATATACCACAATCACATTTCATGGAACCAGGTAAACTGTCTCCCCTGTTGTACAAATACAATGTTTATTGTTTGTGAAAATGGTTTAATGACACAATTGGCACAACGATTTCATGTTTCGACTAATAGGAAATTTATAGTTTTATTCTTACCAATAGTCCATCGGCTGGTTTTGCCTGGACACCCACCAAGTATTTGGGGTCCATATATCTGGGTTTGAAACTAAAATAAAAATAAAGACAAATTGTAGAAATATGTAGAGCTTTATTAGAGACCAATATGTGAATACTGTATATAGCTGTTACTGTTTTTACCAGGTGTATTGAAGAGCCGAGAATTTTTACACTCGTACTTAATGAATTGTCTGCACTCAACACTTCGATTAATTACAGCTTCCATCTGCGGATAATCACCGTCATAATTAATGACCTGAACGAAGCTTCCTGGCGCATCATACCCATCTACTGGAGTAGGATCTTCGTTCATGTGATGAACAATAGTTTGTGTTTGTCCATCATGATAATATTGGCATGTAACCGGGAATGGTTTTAGTGGTCCAGAGCCATCAACGTCAATTATCACTTCCGATGCTTGACTGGTTCCATGAACATTTCTGTAAGCCTGTTTAGAATGAACAACCACAATATACCAACCTGGATTCAAAATATGACCTCGTTGCATTTAATAGGGCAATTAAGTTACGTACTTGACATGAAAGAGGATGCAGAGGCATATGACATGTGGCACCAGTGTATCCTGTATCTCTACAGTCGCAATCAAATTCTGTAGAAGTTTGTTTGCATTTCGATCCATGTTCGCAGGGATTTGGATTACAGCGGTCAAGCATTTGACAGCTATCAAAACGTAATGTATCTTTACAGCAGTAATTATCTTTCCAGTCATTCGGATTGTGGAAATTTCCATCAATCGAAATCTGTCGCAAGCAACCAACGTATGCCGTATTAATATTTGACAAGGATGATGATGACGATGATGTCTCAAAAACAACGGATGCTGGCAACCCTGTTAAGAATTATAAACGAATTTGTTAGCGTTCTGTAGTGGCACAAGGGTTAATGTAACATGCATTAACCAAGCACAAATTTTGTTAAAGCTTGAAAATTGCAGCATACCTCCAAAATAGTATAGGCCACCAGTGAAAACTTTGATTAGCCTCGTCGTTTTTACTTCTCGCTCATCAAGCGAGAAAGTAATTTGGTTCTGGCTGATCGTAAAAATAACTCTGTGCCAAATACCATCATTAAATGTGTCAGGAAAATTATCCAGTGTGAGCCTTGGTGTCGTGTCTGTGGATATGTCCACGAGTAGCTTGGATTTCTCCAGATAGATCTGCAAAAATAGCCAATATAATATATGCACTTGCCCGAAAAAAAGTAATCGAAATTCATTGCACATTTAGATTTAGAAACAAGGTCAAAAATTCAATTAACCTTGAAATATCCAACGGATGTAAATCTATGATAAACGATAACTCCATAATCCTGGTACGTTCTGAATTCAAAAGTGATGTTTAACCGTTGCACTCCCTCGTAGCCTTTCAGCTTTACATTTGTCTTTTGGCTACTTCCCGGAAGAAATGTCACTGGAACGATATTAGATTCAGGGCAATTGAACATGGTGTAGTTTTTATAAAATGTATTCCATTCTTCATCGTAGGGAGGATTTCTCAAGTTCTGAATCACGTTAGTATCGTTGAGGTAAAAGTTTTCTATGCATCCAGTGAAGTTCTTTGCTATGATAAGCCCTTCGTCTGGATTTGGAACGGCCCCAATGTATAGCTATAAATTTAATGAAACGTGTTCCGCATTTATTAAATTTGTTTAGTATTCACGAACGTATTTTTGCATCTTAATGTGTTAATAATTCTAAATGTGCTGTTAGCATACAATTTTGTCCAGGTCCATTTGTTGGAAATCGCCTTTGATTAACTCCTTTACTTCAACTCGATCTACTGTAAAACTGACTTGATTTAAAAACCGGTTAATGGTCACATCATGCCAAAGGTTATCGTCTAAGAGGGATCCTGCAGTTACTGACGTCATAACGTTTGCACCTATTGCAGTTACATAGAAATGCAAACATTAGTTCCCAAAACACTTTATTTGACATTTTAAATTACAAAAATTAAGAAATTTAAAGAAAAAGATCAGTCTGCTACCTAAATTAATGTTCAAAACTAAACGGTTATCGACAAGCTGCAGAGCGAAATAGTCGCTTTGAGTTCCCTTTGAGTAGAGAAGAACACCGTCTGGTAAAGCAGTCCTAAAGCGGAAGTTGATGACATCACGTCGAGATCGTATAGGATACCTTGTCAAATTTCGGTATACAATGGATGTTCCATTGAAGGATAATGTTTCACTCACTAAAAAATAAGTAGATATTAATCGTTGAGAGATGGACAGATAAAATTACCTTTTTGGTTTCTTTTATGGCATGTGCATGCCACATTCATCTAAATTATCTCTGAATTTACCGTAGTCACAGCCATACAGTTCCACCCGCATAGAAATTCTATCCCTCCATCTAGTCGGGTTGATTCTAATGTACTGAGCAATTATAGGTGTTTGGAAAGTGTTACTGTGTATGCTATTTCCATCCGAATTACCTTTGAATAGCTGCAATTCAAGTTTTTAAAAATTCAAGCAAAAAAAATCGACATCGTTTTTAGTTTCTAGTCAGGAAATACCACATTCTGAGGGAAAGTCGTTCATTATCTCTACTTGCCCAAAGGTTAATAATTTATGTTAGTCCCCATTACTTTAAAGAAAGGCACCGTTAAATATCCCAAGGAAAAAAATTACCTCTCCGCTAATCGGATCCGTATAACTGCTGGCGCCGTCTGTGTTAGCAAAGCCCCCACCACCAAAAGCACTCATCCAGTTCTCACCATCATCGCTGTATTGCACGTTATACTCGGTAACATAGCTTCCATCATAACCCATTGTTCCAATTTTTGTAATTTTCTTAGATTTACGAAGATTTATGTACAGTGATTGATAGTAATTTGAAGTAGATGGCTGCCACGCCAGAGAGGTGCTGGCTTTGGCCGTTGTGCTTGATTTAACTACGAAATAAGAATGTAATTGGAGCCATATACCAAGTTGTAAGTTAAAAGGAAAGACAAGATATTAAAATTGCATTATATACGGGGTTATATTTATAATAAAATAAGTGCGAACTTAAATATCACCAACGAAAATTAATGTCAATTAATCATGAGTAAAATACTTCAAAAGAGCTACAATGTGAGTGCGAAACTGAAAATTGTATAGTAAACTATTTAGCAATGGAATATTGTCCCTTGGTCTTGGTGGTAACATGATAATACTAAAAGTCCAAACTCAAATGTGAGTGTTTAAAATTGGATTGGATTGAAACAAAACAAAAATATACCTTGTTACTTCCATCATTTTCCTTGTAGTATGAGTAGTCAAGCTCATTAACCGCATATAAAATGGAATACTCTTT
Organism: Entomobrya nivalis; assembly: GCA_034695485.1. NCBI lineage: Eukaryota > Metazoa > Arthropoda > Collembola > Entomobryomorpha > Entomobryidae > Entomobrya > Entomobrya nivalis. The sequence goes on along the minus strand of JAQFZH010000131.1, from coordinate 18,657 downwards.
GACAAACTCAAAAGAATGAGCTCTCCCTTCGGACTCAATTTTAGTAATATTTTTAATAGATCCCAAATCAATTTGGAGGTACTGGTCAAAATCCGAATTCTCTGCAGTCCACGCATTTCCAGCTAATAGTTTTCAACATAAAAGTTAACGGAACAAAAATAAAATAAAACAAAGTTCATGCAAATGAAAAAAAAACATAACATAAATAGGCGCTATGCACAAAACATATTTGCCATGCATATCATTTAAGCATGTTAAAAGTATGTCATTCAAGATTTAACACAAACAATTCATATGAAAAATTATATGCGAAATTAATATGTAAAAGGGTCACAAATATATAGAAAGAGTGATTAAATGAAATTTTCTTTGAAAATCTTACAATACATCCGAGCCTGTTCAGGCCCTCGACCAGGCAATTTGCTTGTGGCTGAAAGGATTGCATTAGTATCCTCTATTAAAGGATATTCACAGTAAGCTGCAAATGAATACAATTCCAGATTTTTTTATTTGTCACGTTCTTTCCATTACATTATCAAGATCAGCTTTTTCAGACTGCTATCAACAAATCACTTCAGCTTACCATCATAACTCCTTGTTGCTCCAAAGGAGCAAAATAAACATATCACTAGCGTAAATATTTTTCGATCCATTTTTATTGTCGTAATAATCTTTGTTCGTTCAGCTTCCATAGTTGAAGCCAGTAAACCAGCAATTATCCACACAGCTCTCTTTTTCCCAGATACTAACAACACAGCGTACCAAAACAATAACGGCCTGTCATTTCGTTGAAGCCGACGTTATAAATTATTTCGCAAACTTGACAAACTGAGACAACTGGGCTATCATTTATTCCAGAAACGTTCAAGACACAGATCTTTGATGATTTCCATGTAAAATGAAAGGCTGTTAGAAAGACGATTTTAAACAAGTAAGTTATCTATTATGAAAAACGTCAAATGGTTGTCCAGTATTTGTCGTTTTAATCGAAAGGCTTGCTTATTGTTTATTCTCCAGGTATTTATTTTTTGTACTGGAGTGTGTGATGTCTTTATTAAAGTGAAAAAATTAGTATTGCATGTAAATCATTAATGTCAGGTAATTAAATGTGCCTAATTAATAATTACGCTAAATGTGTACTACACCTAGCTTAGCTTTGTTATTGTTATGCATCGAGTAGTGATGATGACTCAATGTACCACAAGTTGGAGTCATCCCTACATTTTTTTATATAATATTTTAGTATTTTATATAGCAAAGATGCTAACTATGTGGAAAAAAATGTACACCAAAACCAAACTAAAAGCGAATACTTTTTTTAACGTTCTACCTTACGGTTTGCGTATACTGCACTTCTAAAATAATATTAAATTAGTGCTATAGATGTATATGTTCACGTCACTTTGCGGGGCGCGGATTGACTCTGCTCTGATGATTCAGTCAGATTGCTGTGAAAAGGCAGCTCAGAAAAAAGTTTTAGACACACCGATTTAGGTAAATACACTATGTTAGATTGTTACTTAAACGGTTATGTAATGCATAATGGATTGCAGGTGAGACCTCGCTGGTACAGGTGTGTGTGTATCCTTTATGTACTTGCTCACATTACTCTTTGATTGTTACAACATAAACCTTTAAGCTTATGAGGGTTAAGCACATTACACTGCAACTGCACCGTATATATATCCATCCTCTCAATCTCTATTATCGTGTAGCCACAATAACCACATCTATAAAGCCGTATGGAATGGAACTGGTATGAGAATAAGAGGTCCTATTCCGATCCGACCAAAATTTACTTGTTTTTTTTTAAGTTTCAGTTTCATTTCAACCTATTTCATGTAGTTATATGAATGCAATGTACACACAGAGAGAAAATTTTCATCTGTGCATGAATTGTTGGTTTTTTCTATGCTCATTCCTCCATCCTTCCATCCATCCACAACTTTTTCCGTAGGGAGAATAATGTAAAGCTATAAAGAAATGACTCTTGTTCTGTCGGTGTGTCGGTTGAGTTTGCTCATTTTCATCATTGTTAAAGCTATCATCATATCATCCAACCACCACCACTACTTCCTCTTCTCTAGTTTATTTTTTGTTTTCCCCTTTCGTTCTAGCGTACAAGGCGTACTTACTCAGAGCCAATGTACATATTATACAATGTATACAATTGTCTTTTCCACCCTAATTTGAAACATGAAATGGTATAAAAGTATTTGAATATAGTTGGCATTCCGTTGAGCAGGAGCAGAGATGCATAACGAGTCTCTACTATTCCAAAGCACATTTTCATGTGCTCGCAAAGTGGAATAAAAATCTCTGCTTATAGTTTGCAGAAAAAGTATGAAAGTGGCACGGCACGAGAGGGAGGCTGACTGTGAAGAGATATATTATCTGCAGAAACAAGACTGCTGAGTATTTCCGAATTTTTCTACGCTTGTATCCTTTTCCGCATATCTGCTCTATATGGTTGCTTTCCATTGTTTAGCCAAATTAGCGTAATAATATTTGTCTAAGATACGATGGCTCTCGTCAATAAATTTATTACACACCATTTAGACACATCTTTAGACTATAAATATAAGCCTATTTATAGTCTATGGAACACATTTCCATAAATATAATAGGTAAAAATATATAAAAGAAAAGATGGTCATAATAGCCATAGTCATGATTATGATCTTTATATTGTTTTTGTTATTGCCTATATCTTCGTTGTTATATCTACATAATATGCAGGCACACATTTATCCTAGTTGGCTTGTTGTCAAGAAACGATCACGTCAAATATTGTCAGTCATCCGTTATGACACCACTGGTTTTTAGGAAGTTTTGTTTTTGCTCTTATATGTACCAAACAGCTTCAATAACGCATTCCCTTACATTACTACTTTCATGTTTCTTTCTTACCACTAGTTACCACTTATGTTTGGTTATACATAACTGAACGTTGAGCAAAAAGGAATACTTTGATGGTATGATGCGGTTGATACACTATTAAGATGATGGCAACTGAGAGCACATGGCTGTTTACATCTGATCATGTCCATGGATAAAAACATAAATGTTTTAGATGTGATGAAGATGATATCATACGACTCCAATGTTGTTAGCTTGGATTATATTATTGTGTGATAAAAGTACTTATATATAAAACTGTCTCCTCATGATTTTAATTTAATATTCTGTAATATATTAATTTATACTACCAATTCAATTCACATATGGAAAACATCGTACGTGTCAAAGAGAGCTTGTCATTCGTCCTTACCTTCAATTCAGGCGATGACATTTTGTGATAAAATACATCAACTCAGGAAAATAAGTTACAATTTACATAAAAGTTTCGTAAAACAAATTTTGATTCTGATTTTTTAAATTTATTTCCTCTGTAAATTTGTTCACTCGTGTGATTGTGCAATGTCGTCGCTTACCAGTACTCGCTCGTTTATCTTTAAAAGTCATCACTTTTTAAAATGTGGCCTACAAACGAAATTTCGAAAAGCTTCATCTTTCAACATAGCGGATGCATTAGATCTAAACGGACTGTTAACAGAAGAAGAACGAAAGATTCGGGATATGACAAATGAGTATGCACAGAGCAAACTTCAACCACGCGTATTAAGTGCCAGCAGGAATGAAGTGTTTCATCGGGAAATCTTTAATGAAATGGGTCAGCTTGGACTTCTAGGATGTACCCTTGGGTAAAATATATAGCAATCTTTGACATAGCTTTGTAAATTTCTCAGCACGCACATTTCTCAACTAATATTGTGTATTTACTTTTTATTACTTTCTATTAATATCCACGAAAAGGTATAACAAAGACATGCCTCCAGTCTCAAGCATAAGTTATGGGCTTATTACTCGAGAAATAGAACGTGTAGACTCAGCGTACCGTTCTGCTCTTTCCGTGCAATCAAGTCTGGTTATGTACCCAATATACACATTCGGTACGGAGGAACATAAGAGAAAGTACTTGCCGAAATTGGGATCAGGAGAATTTGTGGGAGCTTTTGGTCTTACGGAACCCAATCATGGATCGGATCCTGGGGGCATGCAGACGAAAGCGAGATTAGATGGTAGCGACTATATTTTGAATGGTTAGTGGTTTCATCAAGTGAAAAACTGAATATATTTTTTCCAAATGAGGAGATGAATAATAAATTTTGTTAACCAAAATCGATATTTCTCGTGAAGGCTCTAAAACCTGGATAACAAACAGTCCAATTGCTGATGTGTTTGTTGTGTGGGGAAAAGATGATGAAAATGTGATACGAGGCTTCATTTTGGAGAAAGGAATGAATGGTTTATCAGCTCCCAAAATTGAAGGGAAATGGAGCCTGCGTGCTTCTGATACGGGCATGATTGTGATGGAAGATGTCAGGGTGCCCAAATCAAATATGCTTCAAGTTCAGTCATTAAAGGGGCCATTTTCTTGCTTGAACCAAGCCAGGTAGTAGAGAAATGCCGTGTTTCATTACCTGTTTCCATTTATCTTTACATATGTAGCTTCCTTTTGAGTTGCATGCGATAATGAAACTGTGATAATGTTTTTTCTTTAGGTTTGGCATTGCGTGGGGAGCTCTAGGAGCGGCCGAGTCTTGTTACATGACTGCCCGTCAGTATACAATGGACAGAAAGCAATTTAACAGGCCATTAGCTCAAAACCAGCTCATTCAAAAGAAACTAGCTGATATGCTTACGGAAATAACTTTGGGTTTGGTATCATGTTGGAGAGCTGGAAAGCTCAAAGACGAAGGAAAGTTAGTACCGGAAATGATTAGTCTATTGAAGCGTAATTCATGCGGAAAAAGTTTGGAAATAGCACGTACCGCGAGAGATATGTTGGGTGCGAATGGAATTTCTGATGAATACAATGTCATTCGACACGCATTAAATTTGGAAGCAGTTAATACATACGAAGGGACTCACGATATTCACGCACTCATACTTGGCCGAGCAATCACCGGAGGACTACAAGCGTTTTCCTAAAAATAATAGTTTGCTACATTTTTTATGGCCTTCGCCATCTATCTATCTGATACTAAAAACCATTTTTTGCATTTTTCACTTTCTATTTTATTGGCATTGCATTGGAATGTTTTAAAATTTGGATACACTTCAGTAAAAAGTCACTGCTTCAAGTTACAATCATTAGAATCATATAATTAAATGTAAAATTATCGGAACTCAAAGTGCAAGTGTTAGGAGAACTACGTGCACTGCACTGCAATATATATGACTTTCACTTTCATAACATTTCTCATCATGCCCCACCACTACCTTATTTCATTAGCAATACCCAGTACACGTACTACCTGCGAAAACGTCACAGTAAATATGCTGCTCGACAACCTATTGGATAGGATTATTTTCTAAAATTATCAATAAAACTGGATTGACGTGCAAGCTAATCATATTTTTTTCGAACTCAAAATCAGTTCTCAAAATCGATATACATTAATTTTGAGAATTTCGAAATACAATCGGTGCTCTTATCTGACAAACTTATCTTACTTAAAACAATGTATGATGCCGTGGCTAGTTTACATACGTGGAATAGAGTTGCAAAAACATGTTTCACCTTCAAAAATGATAATAGAATGGTAATACTGTGAGAATTTCACAATTACGAAAGATGGTAGTGCGATGCGATGTCGACAATTTTTTTTACATGCATGAAAACTTGGAGTGGCCATTGACGCTTAAAGTTGAGGGAAATGTCACTTATTTAATGTAATGTAATCGACCTCATAAAATTCTGTGAAAGATTTTATTGGAATAATATTTGAATTATTTCACAAACTGTCTACCTTGAAATCTAATTTGTTTAGTAATATTTACGAAGTGTTGAGAGTTACTCACTTCTAAACTTGGATCTACCGCATTCAATTCAATTTATGTACGGCAGTAAGTGCGTCACTACGGCAGGTAAAAATTGTAATTCTCGACGCAGCCTGGCAGCCTAAGGTGAGATTTCGAAGCGTACCAAGTCAGTAACTTTAAAAGCTGGAAAAATGAAATAATTAAAAAGACAATCTCAGTTTTATGGATTAAAAAAACATTTAAAACCCAAAATGCCACTTGAACATTGGTTCAACTCTTGTGTATCTTATCTATAGATAAAAAATGTTCAATATGACTTGCTTTGCATTTCTTAAACACGTTCGAAAATGCTTCGTGATAGTATATGCTTAGTTTCATGTTACCTGACCTCTATTTCACTAATTACTAGAAAACGCATTCCAATATAACACCACAATCGGTGGAATAGGAAGAAGATAACATTTTTATTGAAGTCTCTTTGAGTTAATTTGCATACAATGAAATGTTGCAAAGAATTCCAATGAAACGACAGTTGTGATGAAAATCATAGGTATCTGAGTTGTGCATGTGTATACGTACGTTTGTATGGGTGGCAGGAAGCATTATATAGCAAACTTTTTTTCGTTGTCGCTTGTCACATTTCAGCGCGTGTTCAACAAAACCAATTCAAGATAATTATTGCAATTAATTAAGTTACAAAAGGATGGAACCTTCAGGTCGGTCGGATTGAAAAAAGGAAGGAAAACATTTAAACGAAATCACTGAAAAGAGGATGAAAAAAGTTACTTTTCCTCAAACGGATTCAAATGAACTTTTATTCGTTTCTTTCATTTCCTAAATTAATTTTCATTGCCATCCTATTTGGTCGCATCACAATGCGAAAACGTTCTCACCTCCTGGCTCCTTTGAGCTGATCGTGAGTCATACTATTTCAGAGTTAGAACTAGAACATTAACATGAGCCGCACATTTTGTGATGTGCCTTTCGGATTATATTGATATTCCTCTTATTCCCATAATCATAAATCGAAATCGACGCTTACAAAACGAAATGAGCAGGCTGTAGCACTGCATATAACATGCAAAGCGACACCTTTATGATGGAATCAAATAAACAGCAAATTCGTCCACTAGTTCGTTCGCACACCTTTAACGTGTCGTGTACTATAAAGAGTATGCCTTTGTACATTTTACGAGATAACCTATATATTATGACTATGACACTGCCGAGATTTAACTGGCAGAGAGAACCGTCCATTTCTTTTCATTTTGTGCATTTACATTTACACAAGCTTTCACTGGTACCTGTGTCTCGATTTTCAGCAAAAAAAAATAAGCTACGGTTGAGAAAAAAAACGACGTGTGTAAACTCAAACCATAAGAAAAGAAATATAAAAGTCAAACTTGTCTTAAGACAGGGAACAATTCTTCCAATCTAACAAACTAAACCTATAAACTTGCTGAGATTTAGTCTCTAGTGTAATCTCATATACCGGCGGCATTAGTATATGAGGCATACCAAAAAAGTAAGGAGAATAATATATTAACAACGACAAGAAAAGAACCAAGAGCCAGTGCCAGGCTGCTACTTCGTCGGAATCTCTTTAGCTTTTCTGAACCAATTCTTTTCGTTTTCATAAACATTTTGTGCAGATTATGCTTAGTTTGCATGAAGTATAGTTCTTCAGTGAACACACTTAATTTTGTTAGTTGTTAGACCGAATTGAATATTCAAAAGCCCCAAAATTACATTTCTTTGTTTCCTTTTCAGAGTAAAACAAACAAGAGCAGTTTCTCATTTACATATTCTTGAAAATATTAGTTTTCTCCAAGACTCTCTAGTCCTTAATCATTAATAATTACGGATATACATTTTATTCAATAAAAAAATCGTCAAAGCATACTTTTGAACAAATGTGTCAGTGACAGCAAGTAAAATTAAAAAAGTGCTCCGTCATTAAAACAATTAGAACGAGAGCAATGGAAGATACATCAACAGATTCATCTCTTCATGTTCATCCTGGAGAATCTTCCATCCTTTTTGGAATCTTTAGTTTTATTGTTGGACCATCCATTCACAAAGTTGAATGGAAACTTTTGGACTGTTGTACGTGGAGCATTGCAGTGTCTCTTGCGGTACTCATAGTTGCAACATATTTGACCTGGTATTTGTTCTTTCGACCATTCAACTTATTCCGAGTAAGTGAACATATTCTTTTTTTACTTTAGTTTTCTTGTTCGTAAAAAATATTAGACGAAAAGCTGCTGATTTTTAAACTTATCATTCTTCTGCATCATCATTATGTATGCATGATGACATTGTACGAAGTATTTTTGTTTTACATTTTTGCATAACCTTTCAAAATGATGTCATGGAATGTATTGCAAGCTCAGGAGAATCGTCCCGGCATGTATTTGTTTAGCATACGTTGCTTACGATCTAGTATATTGTGTTCATGTTCACAACAAACATGGAATTTTAATGTTTAGTTTAAGGCTCCTTCGACACTCAACTTTCTTCATTGTGAAGTTGGAAGTGTGTTTTTTTGTAATAAAAAAGCAAGCACCGAAAAAAGAACCAAATAGAGTGAAGTCCATGGTGAAAGAAAGGGCTACATTAAGTACAAACATATATAGTTCATGCTGCATTGCAGGAATGTTATGCGACGGATGCTCTTTCGTATACCTTGAAAAATTATCGATGTAGCGGTGTTCTATGACAATTTTTTTTCCTTAGCACGTTTTCCTGGAAAACATATACCAACCTATTGGCCAGCTAACATACACCTTCGTTTTCACCAGAAACTTCATGCAACTTTTGGCATCAACATCAGCTCTGATCGTCATCATCATCATCAATACTAACTAAAACGATCCATTATAATTTAATCAAGATATACATACATACTTACACGCGTTGTTGGCTTTGTTCGTGGTCCTTTTCACGTGGACTACATTTGATAAATTATATTTAAATAGTACGCTACTGTACATTTAACTTTTTTGCAGTTTCAAAGTTCATTCAAAAACGATTCAATACTCAAAGCATATGACAAACAAAACTTGTTAGAGGAAAATAGTTATTTGTATAAAATGGAAATTATCATAAAAGATGACAGTATGCTTTCACTCCTTAATGCATTTGTATATTCTCAGTGATGTGAAGGCAATTCACAAAATAATTTGTATTTTGATATTTGCAGGACTTTACCGATCTGGGGTTTGAGCAAGTTTCCAAAAGCAAATACAAAAGTAATGCAGCAAAAAGAAACGTCATAAATGAGTTTCGAAGAAGGAGAAAAATTGGAGAGCTACCTCCATCCTTCCCCAATGGCTGGTTTGCCATTTTAGAGTCAGATGAACTTCGAGTAAAGACTGCAAAGGAGATTGATGCATTAGGTACCTCCATTTAATTTAATGCATAAAAGAAGTAGCCATATATTCTAAGGTGTAACAAAAAAGTTAGAATCAGTGGAATTCAAAAGTACAAGGTTTTTTGAATGTCAAGTTCTTTATGCTTGTTTTGTGATGTGGACAAAGAAAAATGAGAGATGTTGCGACAGTTTGGTTGTCCTATTTCACTTAGCCCCAGTTTCATGTATGTACATAAACATATATTATGTATGTAGGTGTAGGTACATAAAAACTAAATTTTTACAGAATTAAACTCTCTGGAAGTTGTAGTTTTCCGTATTATGTCTCTATTTTTCATACTAAGTAGTTGTCATAAATAATATACAAAAGATTAATTTGAAAAGTTTAGTACATACATTATGTCGTATGTGCTTACTACAATACAATATGAATGTATGTAATATAACAATTTGTCTTTGTTTGTAAAACTGACTAGGCCTTAATCTTGTCGCGTGGCGTGGTGAAAGTGGAAAATGCTACGTAGCTGATGCGTACTGTCCTCATTTGGGAGCTCACCTGGGTGTAGGAGGAAAAGTTCATGGAGACTGCATTGAATGCCCTTTTCACAGTTGGTCATTTGAGGGTTGTACAGGGAAATTGACAAACATACCATATGCTGATTCAGGTATGTGCATGTGCTCATGTAATGCAATGCAGATAACTAAAAGAAAGCTGACCTATGCAATGTTAATCTAAACGTAGAATGTAGCATTGGGGAAACATAATTTGGGTACATTTGGTGATTTGTCTTACTCGTGATTTGTAGTACCTGAATTTGCAAAACTGAAGATGTGGACCATAATTGAAATGTATGGATTTGTATACTTGTGGTATCATGCTGAAAATGAGGAACCTACTTGGTTGCCGGACTCTGTTCCGGAAGTAGAATCACATTCGTGGAAATATCGAGGACGCTCCGAGTTTCGTGTTGCTTGTCATATTCAGGTATGTACAAAGAAACTTCATACTGTTCAATGTAACCAATGGCCAATAAATAAAATGCTGACACTTCGGGAAAATGATTTTGGCTCAAGTATTTGTATGCGGATATCGTAAAGCACTGGCACTAGCACATGTTAACATTTGTTTTTACTATGATTTTTGGTTGATGTGCAATTAATCTGCCCAACTGATTCGTTTCAGATTTTGTTTAATATGCTCAGTGTGTAACACCTATGTATCTATACATAAGGAGAAAGATATGCCATCAAATTATCCCTGCTAAAATAACTGACAATTTTGGAACACTTTCTGCTATCATTATTCAGGAAATACCGGAAAATGGACCTGATGTTGCTCATCTGAATGTTGTACACACATCAGCTATTTTGACTGGAACCAACCCCGACGAGTCTTCCATCGAATGGAATTTTCTCAAGCATGTTTGGTCTGCAAACTGGAGTCCAAATGAAGAGCGTCAGCATGAAGCGATTTTAAAAGTTAATCATCACATTAGCCTATTTAACAAAATCCCGTTCTTCCATATTGAAGTTGATGTCCATCAGGTAAAATATATAGCTTGGATTGATGATTAAAAATACATATTTGTACGTATAATGATTATAAAGTAAGTAAATTCTTATCATGGTAATTCAGCTGGGACCTGGTATTGTGCTCATGAAATTCGAAACGATTTTTGGAAAGGGTATTTTAATCCAAAATGTAACGCCTCTCGAACCATTACTTCAACGCGTAACGCATCGGTTTTATTCTGCCTCGACTTTTATACACCCACTTGGTCTGCTAATATTACATGGAGAAGCTACACAGGTTAACCTTTGATTTAAAACTTCTATTTTTAAATATGCTTTAGTGCTGAAACAAATATTACTGATAGCCATCGAATTATAATTTACTTCCGTAGATTTCAAGAGACATACGCATTTGGAACAGGAAAACATTCATCAACCGTCCGATTCTGACGAAAGAAGACAAACTGATAAAATCATTTCGACGATGGTACTCTCAATTTTATTCAGAAAATAGCCCGAAACTAACAGTGTCTTCCAGTGAATCGTTGGCACAAAAACTGAACTTTTGACTCTTTTAACTGAGTTCTTTCTCCTTTATTTGTACTCTACTATAAATAGACTCATTTACTTTAACATATTACTAACATACATTTATATATTTTTCAATTCATAAAAGTTTGACAACAGTAACAAATTCCGACCTTCCAACGCAAGAAAATTCTTACAGTACCTGACGTCAAACAGGATTAGGCAGCATAAATTAAATAATAATATCAACGTGATCATATCTAGATTCTAGAATAATGGTGCTCTAAATTAAGCTCTAAACTTCAAACTACCGTGAAAGTTAACTACTAAAGTTTACACTCAAGTGTCCTAAAATGTAATAATATAACTGCATATATGTAATGGAAAATAAAAATGACAAGTTGTTTAGAGTAACTTCTATCCAAACAAAATATGACTTTTATTATAAAAAATTAAACTATTCTACTACAGTAAAAATTAATAATAATCATTGTTGGCAAAATACGTACTCCAACTCAATGTAAAAATCACTTCCGCTGTTATCTATCGAAGAGTAGGTATACCAAACACAATTGCGTTTGCATACCTTCCCTTTGCCATCACATCATCATGTAACACAGTTTACATATATTGAAGAAAGTTAAACAAAACTATTAAATAAATGTTCTTTTGAATGCGTCTGTGTTTGCATAAATAATACACGTATTAAAAAGTATTTGGAACAGTCAAATGTTACCTCAAAACTAAAAATAATGAGATAAGTCAGACTTAACAATTCTCAGAAATATAGCGACAACAGAATTTTTATTTTATTAGACATTTAATCGGCCAAAAAATGGTTATCGATATAGTCTACAAAAGTCCTTCAAGCTTCTTGATAGTTCCTTCGGGTTCCTGGCGCTGTAAACGCAAAATTATATCCATTATGATGTTCTTTGGACTATTGATATTGATACGCAAAAATTCATTTATTCATCTCATCGCAATTAATTCCAAATTCTTACCTAGTTGCTTGTTTGTGGAAATTTTCCAGTTGTTGTAAAGTTGCTGCTTGTGTACCCGCGGGTGTCTTCTCTGGTAATTGTTTCAGTGCATTTTCTAGCCACGATGCATATTCCTAAAAAAAGATGGAATGCGTTAAACCCTCGAATTCAACGAAAGTAATTATTACGCCGAAAGTAAATGAAAGAAATACCTTTGGCAATACTTCTTTTATCTCGTATAATAGTTCACAAATGTCACTTATAGTGTACGTGGGTAACTGAAATATAACTCCATGAATTAGCATGGAAGTTAAATTAGGTCCATGTTGCAACATTATGTTTCTAACTAAGGTCTTTCTTTCTGCAAAGTCGGGAGCATCACTATGTCTTTTTCCTGAATGCACCAAATCAAACAGAAACTTGACAACTGATATATTTGCTTCTCGGTGGTCTAGTTGGGTGGCTTGAGTGGCACAAGATACCAAAGTCGATAGAATGTCTGACTTCAACAAAGCGATTGGACACCGTTGTAAAAACCTAAAATGTGCACAATTATTAGCAAATTTAAGAATGGAAAATAGCACAATACCAAAAACGATTAGACTTTGTAAAAAACACAGTACCTTGTGCACAACCGAAAGAAGTCATCCACCGTGTCAGGATGATTTCTTAGGCCCTCCGTCTGATTTAATAGTTCAAATGTAGGAGGTATAAATGCGGATAGCATATGTAATAGCCCATCCACACACTGTGGCTCTTCGCCATATTCGTCAACCAAAATGGAGCCAAGATACAAGAAGCAGCTATGATGATGAGCCCCGTAAAGTGCAATGAGCTGAAATAAGAATAGAGCGATCAAAAATAGCTAAAATATGTTTCATGTAAATTTTTGTAACCAATTGTAGAAGTTTTCTTTAACAAGCATGTACCTGCATAACCAGTGGTTCCAAGAAAGGATGAGAATGTCTGCCTACACATCGAACAGCGTACCGGACACACCTACAAACTCTTTCCATAACCCTTGAATCCGCCTGATACTTGTTAAAAACTTTTGAGATTACAGGCCAGACGTCTTCACATATAGCAGGCTTACAGGGATGTTCAGTCATATCATCAGTTCTATTGTTCTGCACAGATGTATTTCGGAACAATGCTGCCAGCCTATCAATCCAAAACGTAGGATCATTTTTTGTCCCCTTTTGATAAGGAGAGCACTGTTCGCTCTGAAAGTAAAAAAAAATACATATTAAAGTTCGCACAAAACAAAACAAAAAGTTATCATCATATATCACAGAAATACATTACACACATCACAAAGTTGATTTAAAGGATGCAGTTGAGCCAAACAGATTTGACGAATTATCTGGGATAATTGATCTCGAGGGAGAATTCCAACAACATGTCCCACTCCTGTAAAAAAAATTAAATGGATACAGAAATGACACCTGAGATATTCCTTCCTCTGTTCTGTAGACATTAAAGTGTACAACATTTTTATATTTTACCCTTCAAAAGTCCTACTACAGCGTCATTGCACACATTATATGTATCAAGCTGTCCGACAATTGTGAGTAAGTTGCTTATATAACGACTAGCTATATGGTCAGCACATTGTTGACAGACATTCTATGGAATAAACAGAAATTGATTAGGATCAAACATCAAAATTTATTTAAGACCTACACAAATGCTAGATTAAAAATAAAATCATAAAGAAAGGTTTTATACCTGAAGCGCGGCTGCTGCGGTACTACTGCATTCACTAATAGGCAAACTACTTACAAGGAAATTCATTGTCTTTTCTAACACGTCATCCGGATGCCTACTAAGCCACGGTGCCATTCCTCCTAAGAATCTTATCGCTGATATTTTAAGGCTTATATGACGCCAATCAGTACAGTTAAGTACAGCCTCCATAACAGGTGCAACTACAGTTGGATCCCTCCTATTAAAAATTGAAGTTAACCAAACTGCGATTAAGAAATTGCATAGCATGAACAATTCAAATACGTTCGAGACATGGAAGGATTTCTTACGTGTCAATAGATTTTGCAACATGGTACAAAAGATAAAGTGCTGACTCTTTGCTCTCCCAACTGCTTTCCCCAATGAATAACTGTCCAAGTTCCTGGAAAACTTGTTGACTATTGACAATAAACATGACATCTTCCACAAGTTCTGACGCTTTTCTCCTGAACTCATAGAATTCATCGGTAGAACTAAGTGGGCCTTCCTATATATTGATCATTAAAATATTGAAAAATACCTCGTATTAAATTCATGATTACAGCTTAGGGATATCTTTAGTAAATTTTTGCCACGTACATGGTCAGGTTCCATTTGGCAGTGTTTATACAGCGCAACAACCAGTCTTTGAGCAAAACTACGAAATACAGAATTCAGTGATTCGTCATGAGCATGATACAAGTCTTCAGATAGGCGATACCAAAATCCAAACGTCATTTCCGCAACCTGTTAAAAAAATCCATTTTCAGTCAAAACTTCAGGCAAAAGTCTATCCCTTGCAAATTTATATTCGCTGTATTCCCTTACATCGTAATCGTGATGACCCTCACACGTTAATATAAGATTAATAATATTTATTGAATAGTGGGGATCCCTCCAACTTCGTAACATATATGGAATCATACTTTCTCCATACTCCGTAAATATCCGACAGTAGTTCATCACCCTAAAAAGAAAAAACAAAACAATTTAACTCAAAAAAAATCCACCCATGTAATGTATAGTAAAAATGTAATCAAAGAGCGTCTTACTTGTCCTGGTCCTCTTCCGCTACAGAGTAGTGATAAGCCTCTTCCAAGCTTGTAATAGACGTATAGAGATTCAACTGAAAACTTTGAAGTTCCAGTGCATTGTTGTTACTGGATGCATCAATATCCGGAACCACTTCGATAACAGCGCAAAGGCAATCTGTTGCAGCTAGATGAATCTTTGGACCGCACTAATTAAAAGAAAGTGACAGAGTTTAACCCTCTTCTAATTTTGACACAATTCGTATAACGTGTGATACTTAAATACCTTTCCACTTCGAAGATTTTCTATTGCATATCTCAACACTTCTCCTTGTCGGTCATTGCAAAAGCATTCCGGATTCGAGGTGACCCAGGATGCGAAGCACTTTAATATACTCACTTTCATCAAATCAACGGGAACACCGGGAGGGCAAGCTGGCCCTAAGCTTACATTTAAACATGATCTCAAAAAGTCTAACACACTTGGCGATGCAGCTTCCAAATTCGCAATAACTTGATGTCTTCGATTTTCTCCTAAATGCAATTTTCTCGAGTGCACTTCCTCAGGTAACAAAGTGATAATCTCAACAACTGGCCACCAATGACTGGGATCCGATCCGAATGTCCCTAGAAGATGACTTATAGGGTCTGCCCAGCTACTGGCTTGCAATACAAGATGGGCCACGGCTAAACATAACTGAGTTACTATAATGTGATCCGTGTCTGCAGTTATTGCGGCTACATGTTGCAACAGCGAATCACGAAGTGACAGGTGGGCTTCAACGGGGAGTTCATGGAAATATCCCTAACGAATGGCAAAAATATGATGTTTTAGTACATGTGGCAAAAACTTAGAAAAATATTACTTGAAGCTTTTTAAAGCTTTTTCCGTTACCTGTATTTTTGTTCGCAAAGTATGTGCACCGAAGTAGCATGAATACAAATCAATTTTCTTGTGAAGTAGCTGATCAGCTATTTCCCATGCTTTCACCTGTATTCACCAGTAAAATACATTTAATATATTTAGACGTTCGAATTATTAGGAATCAGAACTACAAGCACAATTCTAGTAAGGCTTAACGTAATTACCGATCTTTGAAATTCATTCAGCCAAGCACTCGCTGCTTGTTTATCACTCATAGGTATACCACTACTGTCATTGTAAAGGGTCTGGACAGCCCGATAAACTTGTTCCAGTTCGTCCATTTGCATTTCAGTCGTCATATTGCTTATTTAAGATTGTTCACGAACGAACAATTTGTCAATGTCTTAAATGTCCAGGAATAAATAGGTATTCAAGGCGCCACGATCCAACACCACATTCTTCTATTCAGCACAACTGTACATTTAAAACGGTAATTAGTAAAAATAGGGATTATGGTTGAATTTATTAAAAATTTGTTCAAATAGTACTGGCAAGATCTTAACATTATTATTAGCTTACCTTCCAACGGAAATCAAGTACCACACCGGGTTTTCCGGTTTTTTTTTGCCCGCCAGTAACTGAGAAATTAAAAAAAACAGCCATTTATAATTTTGCTAATTATCCTGACCATTTCACGTTCAGTTCAGACACAAAAAGAACACTTTTTATAAATTATTGGAACAACTTTTTAGGTAAATACACAACCTATTAAGCTATTTGAAATTATTTGTTTTTAAACAAACTTACGTTTAGACTTTATCCAACACTAACTGCAAAAGAGTTCGCCTTCTCGGCTGAAGATTTTATTTACCAAAGATGCACAAAACTTTAATTTTAATGTGCTTGAAGCGCAATTTTTTAATACATCATCAGCTGTAAGAAATTGCGTGACTTGAGTAGTATGGAACTAATGGAACGTATATAAGAACACTTTTTTTCAAATGCAGCAATACTCCTTCACAAGTTAAAAACCTAACGAAGTATATTTAAATCAGCCTTTATTATACATCTCAGCAAATAACAGCAGTTAATTGTTTTGATTTAGAGTATGGGAAACAGCAGGAGAAAATCCCCTAAAATTGAAATTGATTGTAAATTTGTAATGAAAAGAAGGGGTGAATTTGTTTTACTTCAATGTATGATGTTTGTATGTATGAAGTCTGGCTTGGCTGGTGTTTATGTTTTAACATGTAGTGTACTAGCTTACTTTTTGGAAGTGTGTATTTAATATGCATTGCATGAGTGCATGCATGATGCATGTACAATGTAAGTACTACATACTTTTGGACTTGAATTTTAGAAATGATTTTGAGGAAGCTAAAAAGGTAAACGTTCAACGTATCGTCGTCAATCGTGGAGTCTAGTCGTGATCTTGACTTGAATATTTTTTTTAGCATTGCTGCATTTAGCATTTTTACCTGTAATCATGATGAATGCATTGCATAGCGTGTAGTCCATTTCCATAAAAAGATTATGCGGTAGTAGGAAGGCTAAGTGAGGGTTTGGATTGGAGGACACACTGACACATTAACGTAATTTACAATTTAGTATTTAAGATTTTTAACCTTCGTGATCTCTGATCATCTGTCTCATCTCGTGTAATATCATGTCTCTTGGTTGTCATTGTTTGCGTCTGCAATGTGCATGCGGCATACATATATGTATTGACGCCTCTCTGTCATTCATTCTTCAATAATATGTAAATGCATGCAAGTCCAAAAATTTCGATGGGTGCCTTGATCACTTTTAATTTTGAATTTGTAACGATTAAAACTGATGTCGGCTGGCCTGCCTAGCTGAGTAAAGCTGGCTGAGATCCCGTCACCCGTAGTAGGATCTTTATAATTTTTAGTCAAACATAATCAAGTAAACTTCTGTGCGTTTGTCTGTCTATCCGATCGGGTTCTAGCGTCCAAACGCCTCAACCGATTTTAATGAAATTTGCTATACACAATAATTATATGGTCCAAATGACGATACATATTGAGTTATGGGTCAAATCGGTTGACCTAGGTCAAAGTTCAAAAGCCATTTTTTTAACATAATAGTATGCTTAATACATAATCTCGTTTGAATACTCTGCTAAAATAGGTGGAATGAAAGCGATTTTTAATGTGAATAGAAAGTAACAAGTTAAAACGATTACCATACACCTCATCTACGTTTTGGAAGAGGTCCTAAACGATTTTCTGTAAGTTCTGCGACCTTCTTCTGAGTGAAACTGTCAAAAAAATTCGACAGCAATTAAATTGTAACATAATCAATTTCGACGAAGATCGTTTTCATTTTCACACTATTGAGTGTAGTAAGTATCAACTTGTAAGTGTAGAAAGAGAGAAAGCAAACGGAATCTTTCACAATAAAGAGAAGAGGTCTCCCATAACAGTCATTAGTGACAAGTCGGAAATTGGACTTTTCTTGGGTGTGAGTGTTATAATAAGATTAGATTGGACGATCTCCAAGGACCAAACCCAACACTTTTTCAGGATAAGAGCACGTGCTCTTACTAAATACAAGTACCTGCCGAGTCGGGGAAAGTACATACTAGCTATAAAAAATTGCCAAAGCAATGGCATGCATGGCGGCACACAATTTGCATAATCAATTAGGGTTTTTTCCGGGGCAAGTAAAGTAAGTGTCAAAAATTGGAGTGATGCAAAGATTGATGCGTTTTGGAACTTGATGCGCAAGCCGACACTCCGAATTTTTTGAAGTCAGGTACTCCAATAGATAGTATTGATCATGCTGATT
>JAQFZH010000130.1:0-49376 GCA_034695485.1 Entomobrya nivalis | reverse complement strand
TTTTTTTTCTTTGCGTTTTAGTCGCCACGAATTCCCCATAGTTAAGATTGTATAAACGACGGGAAGTAAGTACTCTGCTTAGAACAACGCATTAGACACAAAAAAAAAACTTGTACTTTTTAGTGCAATAGTACTATGTACATACCTACGCATGTACAGCTTCTTTGCTGACTCATGTAATGATGATTGCGTTATTGCGTATGGTGTCTTGAAAGAAACAGATTCTTGATCCCCCGCTTCTTCTTTCGTGTAACATGTGCTTCTGCTGTTATACAGTAAAAAATGCTCCGTTTCTCACGTAACGTAACGTAACATGCACAGCATATTACGTACCACCACACACACCGCTACAAAACTGACTACCTGCTTTATCGTTAGAAAGCATCATCATCATCAGCAAAAGTAGAAACACCATCCACATCTCTATATATTCAAACCACATTTTTAATGGGGAAACTAAAGTAACATATAACGGGATTCTTTTTTTTGCTTCGAAAAAATCTTTCAAGGCCAGAAGAATAAAAACATCTCGGCTCTGGTTGAATGACCCTCTCTTGTGATACACGAAACCTTTGTGGTGCATGCATTATGTGTATTTACAGAGGTGCATCATTTGTGACAATTGTTATGGGTTTATGAGTCTCCCTAGTGCAACATTGCAAGAAGAGACCATCTATATAGATATTGGTTACACAAATCTTTTGTCAGTTTCCACCCAAGATCTTGATTTGTAAATACCAAAAATGTAATTTGGTAGCCAACTTTAATTCCAACATCAAATTAAAATTGTTTATAGCATAAAAAGAAATGATAAACTAACTCATATATTTGTGGCTTGTCAACAAACAAATATTTTTTCATGGATTATATTTATTTGGATGTACTTTAAATAGTGTTTACATAAATTGATAGATTTATGCGTGCATAGTAAGTTGTGCTATTAAAAATTATCTCTCTATTTCTATCACTTCTTATAAATTGACTGTTGACATTATCATCCTGCTATTAATACTGCAAATACGTACAAGTTGCAGAGCTTCACAGTTAAAACGCATTAACTGGCTGAAGCGGTTATTGACATTGCTGCAAGTTGCAAACATATATTAGGAAAGCAAAGCTATTTACCCATACAAATATTTTTTTAACGATGTAATGTTATCTGATATTTTTCGTACATGCATACGATTTAAATTGCGATCCAGAGATTTGAAGTACTTCAAATAGCCCGTAAAAGGTAGCTAACGGAAACATTTTGCCAATTTATTCATGAAAGCCATGACGAGTGGTAATAATAACGAGAGTAGCTCTGTCTTTAATCTTTAAATTTTACATCCAATAACGGGGAAAAATGATAAATTAGTGTCAATATAATTGGTACATACTTAACCGTTTAGATAGCCAAATGATTTCAATTATTTTTTATCAAAAAACCAACGACAGAAGTATTTAAAAATGTCTATTTTCTTTCTCTACTAGTGTTACGACGAGGCACTATAACGCTGATGTGCTGTTAGTATATTCATATGCACACGTGTTCAGTGTAAAGGAAAATACCCAAGAACTACACGATAAATAGCGAAGTATGCAAAAATGAAAAGTTGCTACTGAGAATGTATTGTTGATTATGAAGGAAAAGACAAAAGAGATGAGAGGCTTGGTATTATTTTTCCCCTATATATTTTTCATATCAAATAATAATAGTAAAGCCATTTTACTGGTTGTATTTAAAAAAAAACTGGTAAAGACATCATGCGTTCCCAGTGTTCAGTTAGATTTTAAATGCTTTGCTTCTTCGTCCGTCGCTGTACTCACTCTGCGTTGCTTGCTCGCTTGTCTGTGAGCTGCAAGAAAGAAAGATCCGTTCTCCCGGTATTCAAAACGGTAAAATCGTCATCTCTCCTTCTTATTCTTCTTCTTCTGCAACATTGCCATTTAATCACCACAGGACCGCTATGATATAAACGCTTGTAAAATATTTTCTGTGCGTATCTCAAATAAATGTACACTTACACTTGTTAATGCAATCAGTTTTATAGCTATTAGCATAGCAGTTAAAGCCTAGGTGTAGTAAAATAGCTGTATATTATAAAAAAACACGTATAAAATATTATTGTACAGGTTTCCCACGAAATCTACAAGAGCACACAAATCTTATCTTGAAACAATGTAATGTATCTTTCTTTTCGTAAACGTAACTGCTCAATTGTTATATATAACGTTCTTCTTGTTAAGCTTGTTTTTTTTTTCAAACGAAACGGAATGCTGTGTGTAGGGGTTCAATTTTTCCCGTCAGAAAAGTGAAACGGGTGCCACTTTTTTCCAAAAAGCACGACTATTTAACGCAACGTATATTTTTACAGCTAAAAGTTTTTTGTTTACTTTTCACAAATACAAAATAAATTGTTCGCTTTTTATGGTAAATTAATTTTTATTGTTTAAAAAAATAATTTGGCAATTTTTTGGTAATTCATGGCAGGCGACTTAAGATTTCATGTGATCTTGTACGTGTTATAAATAGATGTTCTGGTTTAAGTGGACTTTTGATCATTTGGAAAGCACCTTATGCAATTTTAAAATCGAATTCAGATTACATTGTTACAGAGAAAGAAAACATAAATATTAGAAAGCGGCATGTGTTTTTTTTTGGGTTGGCACAGCATGTTACATTTGTTTGCCTCGCTTAAACTCTTTCTCCCTTTGGTCGTCGTCTTTGTTTGTTTGTCGTAATGAATTACGTGTATTACACCATTGAAATTGTGATCCTGCTGTACAAATGGGTGATCATGCACTTTTAATATTAAGTATCTTTTTCTAATACACTGTGCCTGTGCCATGGCTATGTGTGTATGTCAACCCAGAAGACGTGTTAAGAGGAAAAAGAGATAGACCATCATCATCTACAGCAAAAACGGCAGTATTTTTGATATAAAGAAAGGCTTTAAGAAAATAGTGTCTGTGGTTGAATGACCGTCACCCACCAAACTAGTGGTTTCTTCTTCAGAACAAGATGTTGATGAGAGGATGATTCTCATCATATCATGATCACCATTCTGTTGTTGTTGTTCGTACTCTAATGCAGCTAAATAAATATATTTTACTGCTTTACTGCTGCTAATCTGATGCTGCTTTTCTGCATAATGTGTGTAATTCCTGCATGCACAGATTACGTGTGTTTTTCTGTTCGCAGCATCAGCATTTTTTTGGAACGATCTTTTTATTTTGGTAACTAAAATTGCGACTACTGAATAAAATGAACATTTCGATGGTTATAGCATTTATGTAACAGGAAACACGGTTTTGTTACACAATTAAAGGAAAAGTTTTTTTTTGTTTACTGCTTTTCAACTGTGATTATAAAAGCGAAAAAATGGGCCCCGTTAGAGATTACATAAGGTGCACAAAGAGCTCTATAACTCAAGCAACAAAAATATAAAATGCTTGGTTATAGCTTTCATTGATAATCATTTTACTCTGCGTGAGCAGATGGATAGATTAAAATAAATAAATAGTACTATTTTACGGTTTTCAATGAAAAGTGTACATGATGAGTATGATTATGAATGATGATCATGATGATAAAAATTGATTTTATCCTCTTCTGTGCTCAAAGTTACGAATATGTACCTATGTATGAATGAATATGAAATTACGATATTTCTCTCGAATAAAATTTGGATGTGTGCGTAGTGCGTGTCTGATAATAGCGAGGAACTGAATGATATAAATTTATATACTCACAAATGTTTCTTTTTTATTTCGAGTAAGTAGTTGTACTAGGGGGAAACGTGTATATTATGCCATTTTAGCCTTTAATTCCATGACATGACGGGCCTCTCTATTATCGAAATCATACAGTAAACACTCTTATTCCGCTAGTGCAAATTACTTGTCAAATATTTGTATGCTTTCTTTTTTCAATGCTACAACGCAAACTTATTGAATTAAATGTCCTACGACCACCATGACTACGATGTCGATATCTAGTTATGTATACATACTTCATTTTCTCCACTTCCGGAAAGGCGCCGAGCTAACTTACTAGCATACATATTTTAAATATTTTAAAAGCATAACATTAATGCTCGATACAGCCAGTCATTACTAAAAAATGTTACGATAAACATGGGGAAAATATCTAAATAAACTTTAGACGAGGGGTTGCGAATTAAGATAATCGCTTCGTATCATTTGTCTCTTTATTTTCTCTATCCGTTGTAAAGATTACAACATGCGTAGCAACATTCCATTACATCCAACGCACAAATCCACACTATTTTGTTACTTTTGTACATTTATTAACTAGCAACAACAACAGCGACGACTAAAAGGCAGAGAACAAAACATAGAATTCACACTCGCATGAACCAATACGTTCCGTTGCAAGTTAAAAAAAAGTATAATCTTGATTCAGCTGTTTTAACGCCATGTAATGTGGTGCATATACACATATTTATTAACAGTAAATACTCACTTTCAAGTATTACGAAAGGACTCTCCGCTTCGCGGTGGCGGCAATACTAGAAAGCCCAACATAATAAATAAGACTAGGAAGAAGAAGAGGTAGAAAGAAGTGGTTTCACAGAAGATTTTGCAATTTCAATTCAACACGGCACTATCCGGCAACGAACACTTTGTCAGTAGTAGCCCGTATCACACTGCATCGCTATTATTGCTAATATTATGCACGAGTTGATTTTTGTTAATCTTTTTTTTTCTCTTTTCTAGTCATCCATACAAAAGAGTAAGTTGTAAGCACGGGAAAAAGAAGTGTCTCATATCATGAATGAATAAGTGATGTTGTTGTATGCGTGAATGTTGTACAAAGGCAAAATATCATGATAGAAAAAGTATGTGTATATTTGCTATACATGCATAAGTAATACGCCTGGTTTGATGCCTTTTTTCGCGTCTTCAATCACTCAATAAAACTGACTTTGCTTTTTCCTTATCCACTTCTCTCTGTTGTTCCACTCGCATACATTCACTCATTCTCTCTCTCTCTCTCTCTCACTCCGCGATTATTCCATGGTTCATTGAACTATTGAGTTCAGCAAGGATGCATGGTATGAGGATTTTTAAGATAGATACACACACAACAGCAACACCGACAACATCATCACAAAAATTCACTGTTGTAGTATTAGTCGTGTGGATGGTGTGTGTACCTATGCTCATCCTCCTATTACGCTTCATTATGGTTCCTTCCCGAGAGTACATAAAAACATCTTAATACCGTGTTGAAATCAAAAGCAATGACTTGTTGATGATGTCGATGAGAATTACTATTATTACTATTACGGTTGTTAAATTGATGGCAACACTTAACGTTAATGAACCTATTTTTTGATGAATGAGATTTGTGACATGAAAAAAACGCATGAGTATGAGAAAAAAACTTGTCGTCATGACCCCACGTAAGTAGCTTACCTTTCTTTACTGTTGTCCCAGACGCTGAAACGTTGCCCCCTCCACTGCCACTGCTACTGGAGGGATTTGTGGGACTGGGTGTGGTACTATCCGAAGGTCCATTTTCACCCACGTGTGGTCGTAGAGTATCTTGTGGCTGTACTACGACGGGGGAGGATACTGGATCAATGGCACTAGAACAAACTGCAGAGGACACTACAGATGGACTATTCTCTGATGCCAAATCAGAACTAATAGAGGTCATGTTGACGTCACCATCTTCCTGCTCAATTTTGATATGAGTTGTGACGTCATTCCGATTTGTGATCGCCACAGCCTCCATGGGGCTATTAGAGCTACCAACAACCGAACCCGAGGAACTACTTGCATTGTTCCTTTCCGGGGCTTCCGTTGTTGTGAATGTGTCAAACAAGTCATCTGTCGTTCCGTCATCACAAAAACTTAGCTCGAAATCGAAATTGCTCTGGGAGTTTAGTGATAATGCTGACGGAGCTTGGGAAACTCCGGTTGATTCTACTTTAAACATGGTTAATTTTCACTGAAGACACGTACTCTTGCAAATTTTAAGTGTACTGAATTTTTAAACCCAGTGTAACGAAAAAAGTTGAATGTGGATTGTTGCTCCCTCCGGGTAACACCTCTTGCAGCTGTGTTTCTGAAAATATCCAAATAAATATTTTATGATATCTGGCAGTGAGCTCCTGATCTGTTATATTGGTGACACTGACAACAGAATATTCAGATTTCTTGTGTAGTAATGAAAAGTGACGCGTATTTTTTCAACAGTAATTTTACGTCGTCGCTGAGTCGTTTTGTTTTTACAATATATTTTGTTAAATTTTAGCCCTGCTATGAATTCATAATATCATATCATAGTGTCGACGAACTTCTGTTCCTGCTGTTCTTACTAGGGGTTTTGCAGGTTGTCATTTTAATGTCAAAGCTTTGCTATTTCTATTTGCTTATGTTGAAAAAAAAGGATTCCAAAATCGAAAATGAATTAAATAGATGAAATGAAATTATGTCGTACGTAAAAGAAAGTATAACGAAAAATATTTACCAAATAAATAACCTAAGACCGAAATACTAAATATTTTCATCACATTTCATTAGATTGCAAAATACTCTATTGTACAAACTAATTAAAAGTTTGAAATTGCGTCACTATCGTGAACAAAATTAGCACATGCTATATACTAAGAGGAGTTGGAGTAGTTGTGATAATGGACTTGAATCCAGATATTGATAACAGGAAATCAATGTTTATTCAATTCCGAAACGAATTCGCACACCGATTTTTCACGCTTAGAATTAATACACATGTCTATAACTACTGTGGTAAAACATACACCTGGTAAAACAATGAGAAAAAAGTGCCGGATAAATTTTTTTTTAAAGTGCCATAATTTTTACTTCGTTATATGATATGCATAATAATAATCCTAATCAATAACATGGTCAAGTTAGACTGAAATCCTTTAAATTTTTTGGGCTGGAGACCATGTCAAGATGCGCACAAATTTCATATAGCGTTTCAATGCGAGAACACGAAAAGATAGCCAGACAGACACGTTTTTTTGGGGGCACAGGGATACATTTACAAAGAAGCAGTCTGAGACCTTATAAACAGTTCAGAAACAAATACGATAGGCTCACACTTTGTTTTCAGCTATGTAACAATAATGCGTTTAATGCGCAATACAATACAAACAACAAGCAAAGAAAATGATTTCATGGCACAGGGAAAAACATGTTGACTCCCGTGTAATAGTAACCAAATGATACTCATTCTAACTTGATGACAGCTTCAGTAAAGATGTTTAAATAAGAAAACAAAAACATTGAATTTCCTTTTCAGTGCAACAACTTATATTCATTGTCGTCATAGTCTTCATCATAAGAGCATTCATATTATTACCCATCTGAATTATAGAAATCGAATGACAATACCGCAAAGCATTTACAACGAATACATTCAATTTATTAAGTTGAGTCGGTTAAATCATATATTAGATCTAACAATACATGACTATGTCCAAGCACACTCGGCACTCTACTCTCCAAGCAATCCTGGAATTAGCAACTCCTTTTATCTCTCACGTGCGACTCCGCGTGCATCAATAACATGTATGTAACGCACCATTAAAATGAGCAGCGACCAAAAGGCATCCACTACTGACATGTCAGGACAACACAAAGAACCATAAACAAATAGTGATTTACTCCATCCCAGCAGTTATACAAGAGGAAAATTATTGTTTGCTCTATGATATTACAAAAGTCTTTCAAAGTATGGCTTTTATATTAAATATTGCACATTTACGTTTAGTGCCCGTCCCCTTTGTTATGTTAATAATAAGAGCATTGAACAGTGACTGCATCAACCAGACATAAATTGTGTGCTCGGCTGACAAAATTATCAAGTTTGCATGGAAGTATACACATTTTCCCGATTTAATGACAACGTTGAATAAAATTACTGGAAACGGGTAAATTTAACTGCTAAACTATCTTTAACAAAAAATAATGCATATACAAAAAATAATACAAAAGAACATTATATTACAGTTGGTTCTAGTGAGTACCAAGACCTTCGTTAGGTAGGTCGATATAAAACCTAAAGCTATTCGAATACTAGAGAAACGTGTTGTATGGGAAGTATTGTATCCACGCACTGGAGGCGTAGCTGCTGCGTCGTAATGGAAATGTGCTTTCACCGCAAAATCTACGTAGGAATACTTTAAACCCCTAGCACTCTGATGGAATTTGCCACTGTTACCGAATACCGTTCAAAAGATATATACAAAAATCTATTATTATTTCTTTGGAACGTAAATAAAAAAAAAGTTATATCAAATTTTGAAAAAAATGATGCGGCTTCGCGTGAATAGCCACGGAAAGAAGAGCTCACAGCTACAATTTATGCAGGTATATGTATATAGTTTAGAAAGACACCTAGCTAAGTATTTTTCTACACTACATGAAAATTTGGAAATGAAATGACCATTACCATTACACACCAGAAGTAATCAAACATGCATGAAAGACGTTTTAGTGGAGCAACGCGAGACAGTGAGATTGAACGTAAAAGGAAATTATTATTGAAAAAGAGTTAAATGATCGAACTAATGATAAACTGGTTGTCTAGTGTATAGCAGTACATGGACAGTGTGTTTGCGGTTTTCAGTTGTGTAGGCATATTGTGTTACATTCATTCCTTTCCTCGCTTGTGTACTTCTCATCGTTTGAACCCTGTTTTCTATTTGCCTACTTCTACTACACACAACCATATACCTATTTCATGCTTGTCCCTCACTGCTTCCTTTTTTTATAGGAGTAGGTATTATATTTAATATAGAAACAGCCATGAATTTTCTCCACCTTTTATCAATTTTTTATTTTGTCCAGTTGAAAGTTTACCTTGAACCATGTCTGATGAAGAAGACAAGAAAGACAACGCAAACTGAGTTGGTCCTTTTATTGTATAGGTACTAAAGTTGCTACTACATTTAAACACATGAGTAAGTATGCAAAGCGATATTTATTTAAGAAGTATTATGAATACATATGTCAAATTAACATGTATTTTGACCTTTCTCTCTCTCCCTTTTCCAATATTGCTCACTTTTTAAATTGATTGATTTTGTAACCTGCCAAGTGATCATAATAAATATTTATATAAATTTTGCATTTTTAATAAAGGGTTATATAAAATTTAGGATCCTAAGTCATTTGTACCTGAGGCGACTACGACATATATAATGGTTTTTCTGTTTGAACACGCTTACTAGGATATTACCGAATGGCTTGTTTTTTTAAACTAATGTTAAACGCAATACTCACGCATACTACCGTAGGCAAGTACGTAAAGTAATTTTGAAACCGAAATGAAGTTGAACCACAGGAATGTCAAAATATTGATGACAGTTATTACTTCATGAAATTAAATTTCAATGCTATTATATTTTAAATAAATTTTTGACACGACGAAACCTACTTTTCCCAATATGAATTATACCCATTCACTATATGAATGATACGTAATTATTATGAAGAAAGCATTTATTTTATGCTGTCGATGTTCTTACATTGCAAGAAATTACACGAAATTCTTTACTAATATATTCGCAAATATGCTAGTTTTATTTACCTTTTTCCCTTTTATATTAGATGCAGTTGATGGAAGTTTTCATCCTTCTTGAATTATACCCCTTTTTGTACACACTTTCCACACATAAAAAGTTCATTCCACTTTACGTCTTCCTCGCTCGCTCTCTCGGAGACTCGTCTGTCCGCATAGTAAATCTTTAGCTACGAGTTCCACAGGAGCCTATTGCTATACTGTCACTTCACACGGAGTTTACTCACATTTCATCTCTCTCTCTCTCTGTCTATTTTCCCTTCTTTCTCTTTTCTCACCGAATTTCCGAATCCGAATTGATTTCCACCGTTACGCGAAACCCTAACGTTTTTTTGCAATTTCTCTATTTTTTATTTTTAGCATATAAGTATATCTCCAACCTGGAGCACACACAAATGTACTCACTAGTTTTGTTTTTGTGCCCTACATGTGTATGAATAAAACACATGTACACAATTTTATTGATTTTGTTGTTGTGAACTGGCACGCACGTTTTAACTTTTTTTTATTTAAGCAAGAAAAAAGACAAGATCCAAACACACAACAACAGCCGAGAGATGCGATGGGAAAATAGAGAAAAAAGTAGTCGCAGAAGTAGCCACTGGGATTACGAGTATTGGCACACTAAAGAGCACTTAAAAGTATTAGCAGCAGAACGGTTTTAGGAGAAATAGCTGCAGTATAGTTGCAGTAGTGGTTGTAGATTGGATACCAAAGTAAGCAGTAAAACTTGACATCTTTTTTTTCCTGTCTGTGTACAGCAACTCTATCTAGATCTGTTATATTTTCTGATGAGGTGAATCTTTTATGCGAGAATACGTCAACAACGTGAGTTCACTCACACAACGTACACCGACGAAGGTAGAATGAAAACTGGAGGATGAAGAGAGCATACATGAGAGAGAAGAGGCTCAGTAACAATACAACATAAAGCTGTGAAACATTTCAGCATATCTCCTTCCTTCAAAAAGAGAGAAGCAGTAAGCAAAGGAAAATTTAAACCAAACTAGTAGTAGTAGTAGGAGAAGCGAGCAAAAGTAGACAAAACTTGGTTTCTTTTCTGTTCTGTGAGAGAACTGTGAGCAGAGTGAGTGCTCTCTGCAATAAGTATTCGTTTTTGTTGAGCTGAGCGAGCTTGAGGTGATATGATAAATGTGATAGGAAGATAATATGATGTTGGTTTCATAGGAAAAAGCGTAAAGTTAACAGTATACACATAAAAAGCAGTTAGTGTACCGTAGTAAAAAAAGGTAGTGAGCAGGGGCCACGCATAAGTATTTTACAAAAAGGCGAACAGAAAAATTAATACTTTGTGAGACGAGCAAAGAGCGTGGGACTGGGACTTTGGGACATCATCTTCATGAGCAATGGCAACTAGTAGTATTATTTCTTGTTGTTCTTAAAATTTTGTGGAAGGAGATACAATGCTCAAAGTACAATGGTACAAGTAATAAATGAAAACAGCCATGTAAAAATAATAATCATAACTAAAATTCGAATAAAAAAGCTAGCTGTTTTTCGATTGTTGCTATTATTATTACTCCACATTAACAATGTGCAATAAAATGAGGAACACTTTTACTACGAAGTACTCTTATCTAAGATGTTTTACAGTTTATTTAGAATGATGCTAAGGAGGAGGGGTGAGGTTTTTCAAAATTACATCTTGCATAAAATAGCAACAGCAATAAATTTGCGAACAATGATGTGTAAGTAAACTGAGATTTGTAAAAACCGTCATTACGTTCATTTACACCGATAATAAACCATATTACGGCATTTATGAGTTTTTGTAATTACGGTTTTTAATATGGTTTGCAAATGTCAATCGCCTCTAGTAAATGTTAAAAATGGAAGACAAAGCGATGCTTACAATTCGTGATATGTCTTGTCGTTCATTTTGAACAAAATAAAGAAACCAAATAATTTATGAACATCGTGAATTTGGTTAATGATCGTGGGTCAGAGGAATTAAAAACACTTCCTCTTAAATGTGCTCTAGAATATAACGTAACTTTAATTTCCATAAGGAAAGCTTGTACGAAATATAACCGTTAATGAATGACGCACAAGAAATAAGACACACTTAAAAAAGTTTGACTTGCTTAAATTCAAAATTACGACAAGATATTTATGATTGATTCCAATTAATCAATGATTTAATTTCATGCAATGATTTCCTCAAGTTACACTAAAAGATGGAATTTCCCTACATTTTAAATTATTTGCCTACAACAAGACAAGAAATACTGATTTCGACTATACCGATCATATAAGGGCCACAAAACAAATAATGACGAATACATTTTATTGCGACAGTAACACTTGTTCCTGAAGCTGCTTAGTTGAAGTTCTTTTGAATGAGATATTTTTAATACAGATCATTAATACATAGACGTTAACCTGAATGCAAACGAATAATTGTACGATACTACTTGACCTGGTAAATTATGCGGAGGCGTGTGTATTGTGGAGATAATTCGGAATCTTCTAGCAAGCTTGAAGCTTTGTTTTGATAAACTGAACAAATTCATGTGTAAATACTTCCAAATAATATAGATGATGATGACTTGTTTTTTCAACTAGATAAATACGTTTAAATTTTGTCATCAACAAAGTAATTTTATTATTGCTATATGAATGTATCCTTATTATATGTAAATGCTAGTAGCGACCCTTTATAATTTCAGTTTATAGCCGAGTAAAATGTCTGTTCGTCTGTCTGTTCTGCACTATACGTTCTGTGTCCAAACGTTTCATCAGATTAGATCAATGCTGATATGAAATTTGGTAAGCACATGGTCTATATGACAAAAAATTGGTATATTTTGGATTAAATCGAATCTTATCTTATCTTGTTTAGTCGATTTTTTGACAGTAAAACAGCAAAGTTGGTACTTCGATATACCGTTTATTGTTTGAGTGTAGTGTATTCATTAGAAGAAATTGTCATATCGAAACAGTTTCTACTATAATAAGTTTTCAAGCTTGTAAAATATTTTAGCATTATGCTAAAAAAGGGTCGTAATCTCACAGATTGGTCGTTTTAATTAGTTCCTGCACACAATGATAAGATTTTTTCATGTTAAGTATATGGGATTGCAGTACCTATTGCCTATGATTGTCACCGAAAAAGAAAGGACAAGGTTATACAAGGCCAAAGTAATTTTTAATATATTTTGCTGTGAATTTACACTTTTGTATGCATGGAAAAATACAAGAGGATTTATGGTTGGTTATCCATGTACATATTCCTAAATTGTTATTATTTGACTTTTTAGAGTTAAATTTGTACTTCAAAAAACTGAATATATTTTTTCCGTCGTAAAGATTGTTCTCGTTTCCCACTGTTGAAACAATACATGTCAAACTCGGTCATTCACCAAATTAAATCGGGTTACCATATTAAAAAAATGTATATGTATCAGTAATCGAAAATTAGTCGTGTAAGAAATATGTAAGACATGTATTATTTAAAAGAAATAACTGACATGTCTGCTACTTATTAAAACCAACATATATGAGCAGACGTAATTGGTTTCTATGAACGTAGGCCTATGAGGCATGAAATATATACATGATTGTAATTTCAAGCCATAGTAATAAAAACAGAAATCCATAAATTTTGATGAGCCTACAAACGCAACAAATGGTAAATCGTTTCACGCATTGAAAATATTCCCTTTGATGAAAGGTCAGTTGGAATTGTCTGATGTCAGTCAATGGCCAATGGGGCACCTTGAAACAGGACTCAGCTAGTATTTAATTAGCTACGAATGCGATTGGTTATGTTAATCTTCATTAATGTTTCTTATCTAGATGATCAAATTAAATAGTTCACATGAATTTTTTAGATAGCTTTAAATTATAAATTAAAGCACATTTTTTTGAGGATAACCAAAAATAACGCTCAAAATTGTTACTCATTCACATTCAATTAAAAAACAACACTTTCTTCTCTAACAGGGGAAAAGTGCCACGTGCAAACCAGCAAGCAAACGGTCGACTCTGGGTCATTTTTACTCGTAGATTACGATTCTGGAATCATATCCTGCTATAGATTGCTGTAAAACCAACAAATGAATTTACTAGGGACATTTTAATTATTACTTAACCAATGTAAACTTTTTCATGCTTTAGTTCAATAAAAAGACGGAAAATACGTTACTGTTGGGTTTTAAAAGAATAAACAACTACTAACGCTTATATGAATTCGAAGCATTATTAAACATTGCAACCTAGCGTGGTTATTGCATAAATCAAATATCCATCTAGTAAATTCGTTTGTTTGTTTGATAGCAAAAGGATTACAGAATCGTAATATATGAATAAAAATGGCCCAGAATCCACATTTGGCTTGCTGGTTTATGCATGGCACTTTTTTAGTTCCCATGTTAGTTTTGATCTTAAACTATACAAATGTAGGACAATTCAAGTTGATTTTTTACTACTGAAAAAGAACTAAAATGCAAACATTAAAATACGACAGAATTCCATTTCTTCATCGAATTACATAAACTATATCATGTTAGTTTAGTTTTAGTAGATTAGTTGAGCTGCGGGTAGAGTTATTGTTTGTGATAGAGTTGCATTTTACTTTTCAGCGAAGAACATTTAGTTAATGTCAAGAAATACTCTATGACTTCATCAAGTCATCATTCAAAAGACTAGCAATAGGTGCATTGTCTTTGTGGTGTCCAAACATTTTCCAAACATCGTGTGTCCTGAACTTTATTATTTGTTTTATTTTTTGCGAATTTGCAGAGAATTAGAATCCTTTTTTTAATTTCAGCATTGTTTTTGAAGAGTACCTTTGATCGTTTAAATGGTTTAATTGGTACAGCAACGGCACTGTTATCACCTTGGTTTTATGATGGCGAGGCATCAATTACATTTACTTTATTAGACTAATTCAGAGATCACTTCCAAAACATTCATATTGAAGGGAGCAGAAAATCAATAGGCGTTGAGCTAGTACGGTTCTACTTTTAATATACTTAGCTACCCAAAATGCAAATAAATCTTTGCTAAAATCTGCACTTACTCTTTAATGAATAAATTACCGATAGCCAGATTGATACTGGATACTTAAAATTACTAGTAACCTCCTGAAAACTTTATTTTTTCTCTTCAAAAAACTGGTCCCTTCCGTCTCTCCTCCAAAAGTTTTATTTCTTTCGTTTGTTTACTTGAGACTTGAGAGTATTTAGCGTGAGTAAGTAGTAGGTGAATAAAAGCATGAAAAACTAAACACTAGATGCAATTCATGAAAACACGGGCGGTAATTAAAGCAAAATCACCAAGAGCAATTATAATTGTCTCGCTGACGAAGTTTATATGACTTGTTAAATGACTATTTTAAATGTTATGCAGTTGTGCGTGCTAGCTAGCATACAAACAAAAGGCCAATTATTGCTAAAGCTTTGTTTTCGGCTATTCGTAATACATGCAATTGGTACTTTTCCCTTTCCCTAACACTAAAAAACAAACATTTGTGCACCCATACAAGCAGCCAGATAATGGAGCTTACACTTTTCTATAACCCTGTCAATTATTTTCAGAGAACAAAGAAGTTGGCAGATCTATATTGATGACAAAATGCAGTTTTGCATGCTAATTAAGGAAAACAATAATATTGATAGTCACAATTATCAGATGTATTATAGTGTATAAAAACTGCATGTATAAACAACGACGAGAGCAATACATCCCAAGGCATAAAAACTATGAAACTTAAGTGTAAATTTTTGTAATGTTCTGATCTAAGTGTATGTCAAGTACAAGAACAAGTACATGCAAATCTAAGATAGCTAAAAGATACATAGAAGAGAAATGATGAATGATAATTCCTTGTTTTATCCAGTTATCAGTTATAATTCAGTAGTTAATATTCTGTCATCCGTGAAAATGATGAACAGCATGCAGATCTATAAACGGAAACATAAAAATACTTTACGTGATCGCGTCGATTCGTCGCTGAATCTTCAATACACAATATAGAAAATAATTGAGTTTTGTCTTAATTCACATGCAAAATTGTTTTTAATTTAATTTATTTTTGTTTCTCTTTGTATCCATTTGTTAAAGTGTATTTTAAATTTCTTAATCGAATAAATTCCCAATTTTTAGGATGAATGAAATGCAGGGAAAAAATACAACTCCAGCTCAGCACCTGAAGTAAGCAAACGTTTTTGCTGCCACCTGCTGATCTTCCGCGAAAAGCCAAAAATTCTCATTTTCCGTGCACGGTGTTCCTGAATTCGTTCCTAGGTTTCTCTAAAATTTGTTTTTAAAACCATGCACCAGTTTTAGCTGCCGTTTCTCCAATCCTTGTAAAACCATTAGATTCAACGCCTGGCCTCGCGATGGGCGATGTGTATATTATTTTGTAATCCACTACGCCATAAATACATGATGATACAATACGTTATTTTGAGAAAAAAACTGGGCCCTTATAAATATTTTCAGTTGTCACTCTTCTTTATGTTTGGTAACGAAAATTGAATTTGACTTATTTTCTAGTAAACTGCGGACTCATTTCATTTCAAGAGAGTTATCAAGAAACGTTAATATTTTTTTAAACAATTTAATTTAAACGCTTCAAATTTCTTCACATGAAATACTAACATGCAGACGCAAAAGTGTGTACTTCCTTCTGTAAGTTCAAGAAATTTCATTTAGTAAATTTCAGGATACGTGATTTAAAATCAGCTACCACTTCAATTACTTTCTCTATGCTTTCATATGTGTGCGACAAATGACAAGCTTCACTTTGTGTCCTTCCTTTTACACTACTGATCCATAGAGAAAGTGATCCCCAAGTTATACCCAAAGAGATTTTATTTCTTCAAGACTCTTGTGCTAGTATGACAACCCTTTGCTTCCTGAAAATACAATTGACTAAGATTATCCATATATGTACAAAGTCCAAAGTAACATAAGTAAAATACAACAACAATAACAACTATATTACAGGTTCTCCTGTCGCATATGTATCGATATTATTATTATCGATATAGCATGCTTTTTAATTTTTATGCACGCCAGCACTACTTCAAGTTGTCCAGGGATCGTGACAGGAGTAAGTAAATTAGTCAGGGACCACCTCGTCAACTTAGAGTTCGCAATATAAATAGATTCGCCAGTAGTAGCACAAACACGACATCCCTTGACATGAGAACTGACTGCTGAGTTGCCTGACATGCACGTAACTTTTTCGCACGCATTCATCCATGATGCTCGTTGTTGGCACTATTATTTCAATTTCCCTCAATCCGTGTACACAAATCCCGTATGCTTTTAATGGAAACGGCAATTTGAGGAAAAAAAAGCAAACTACAAAAAGGGACTTTCCAAGAGGTTATTAGGTCAAATCAATCTAAAAGTTTTAAAATAATAATAAAGGCAGACAGGTAAAACCGTGATTTTGACGGCGTATAGGTTCATCAAACAATCCACATCGAAACGGTAGGGTATTGTAAACCAAAACTGATTTATCCACCAAACGAAACACGCTCATCATTTCCTGTCGATAAAGCCGTCATTTGTCATATTTTCTGGAAAACGTATATATCAACGTATATATCCCCCGCGGGATGTCTGACACGCAAAATCAAATGTGTATATGCCCATATATTAGTCATACATGCATGTTACTTGCTGCATTTCTTGAATTCTTGAATAAGACGCTACACAGGTAACGGGAAAGCATGCTTTAATGAGATTGACCAGCATGGCCAACAACAAATCCCTGACGTAAAAAAATGCCTCTGTGTAGTCAACTAAATCAATATGGTTGGTCGCTGAAATTATTACCACATATGGTTGAAAATAAAATTTAAAAAAAGTATTGAGACTATTTTCTATAGATTCCATGGTCAAAATATTATGAAATGCTTAAATTCGTCACTGGAGATACATTTGCTTCCACTTGAAATAAGGTCAG
The DNA here is from genome assembly GCA_034695485.1 of Entomobrya nivalis. Lineage (NCBI taxonomy): Eukaryota > Metazoa > Arthropoda > Collembola > Entomobryomorpha > Entomobryidae > Entomobrya > Entomobrya nivalis. The sequence goes on along the minus strand of JAQFZH010000130.1, from coordinate 31,863 downwards.
ACGATTCACAAGTGTACAGTATCCATAACTTCTAACCTTTTTCTGTTCCCAATAGGCATTCCACGTCTTACTTTTTTCTTGCTATCGTAACTTTCCCTCGACTTTGTACAAAATTAGGATGAAAATAATATTGGATGGAATAGTTTTTCTTTGCATACTTGTTTGACATTAATGTCTAAAGTTGAACAATTTATCATAGAAATAAAATTAATTTTCTATATTCACGACCTTCATTATTTATTCTTTATTGTTCACAAGTATTTCCATTTCATCCGTGATTGTGTGTGTTAATCAGGAAAAGTTGCTGTACTTATATTGCATTGGAGAATAAAATGTGAGGGAGATTCTTACATAATTGATGGAAATACCAGAAATACTTGTAAATTATTAAAATGGCTAAACGACACATTACTACGCAGCAGTATGCCCCTGTTTACAATTTCCCTATCTTTTATCTTTCTCTCTCTCTCTCGCCGTCGATCCACCTTTCTCTGTTTTTGTGCAAAAAGGAAAAGATTATTTTAAATAATATCTGTTTATTCAAGTAATGAGCTCAGGAAAAAAGACTGTAAGGGTGAATGAGCACCGTCATCATCATCGTCATCAGTGTCTGTGTTTTACTACACCGCTGTGGTCGGAAATAAAATTTTCATAGTCATTGTACATATCATCATCATCATCAGTGGGTAAACATAGACAACAAAAATAAAAGAGTACGGCAAGAAAAAAAGATCGAGAAAAGTAAAAGCGATAGGAATACTACGCATTAGGAAAATGTAACTTCCTCTCTACAACAAAGCGGTGCTACTTGCTTTCCTTTTTGACTAAGTCCGTGTGTATGTGTGTGTGTGTGTGTGTGTTTGAAAAAAGGAAAAAGCCAGTTTAGAAAAAAAATAAAGTAAGGTAGTGTTACAAGGAAAATCCCTTGTGGGTAGAATCCATGTTAGTTTGCGTGTTGCCAATACTTAGATCTCCTGTGGCTTCAAATAACAAGAGAAACAGCTATCTTTCAGATCCAGCCGACTTTTCTGCGGTTATTATTACAGTATCTCTTCCAGCAAATATACGTACGTTACCCTCAACCAAGTGATATAGGATGGAAATTCCTTTGTTGGAGTTTTGGAGAGGCTTGTTCTATGCGTTGCAACCACAGGCGTACACTTTTCATATACTTATGCATGAATATATGTACGTATTAAGTGTCGCGCACTTAATACGTTGAATGAAAATAAATACTTGTAGGTACACTACTGAAGTAAAAATAACAGTTACGTAAATGCATGTAGGTAAGTACCGGAATTCAGATTAAGTTTATATTTGATTTTCTCAGATAAGAAAAACAATATGGCTAGGAAAGGATAATTAATTGCATTTAATTGGAAAGGGAAAATCAAGAACTCAAATTCGACAAAAATCAACTCAGAATTTACCCAAGATGTTTTACTTAAAGTGGATTTAAATTACAAGCATATTCTTTATCAGTGTAAACGGATATTTTAAAGTTAGAACTTAGGCTATCGTAGAATATCAAAATCTCACCAATCGATCCCCTCATAATATTATTTGAAATTTTAGGTGATACTTTTAATCAAAACGCCCTACGTAAAAATGCGTACTTCCCATAGATTTCCGCTATGCCATTATAAATTATATATATTGTAATATTTATATAGTAAATAGAAATCCTGCCACGTTGGTGAAGTCGCAAACCATCTTATGAATGTAAGACCGCAGTCACAACTCATCTGAGGTTTTTCCTATAAGTCTACTCATCAACCCTTTAGTTCTTATCATCATCATCATTTCAGTTGGTCGGGTATAAGATGAAAACCCCAGGTAATTAATCAGGTGTGTTATGGAAACATTCCAAAATTATAATAAGTGTATTCTCTCACCACCATCTGTTCACCGCCGACTTTATTTTTTGGTCATTTCATACAAAAACATGAAAAAAGAAGATGTACACTTATGTATGTATGTAGCCAGTATATACATAAGTAGCACACACAATTCATCATCCTTAACGCTACACAGACAGATGTGTGTGTATGTTTGATATGATTATGAAAAGAAAGAATGCATGTATGTGAACGAGTCTATTTTACTTATTCCCTCACTCACGTCACGATCAAAAAACACACAGAGGCAGTTTGACTTTTAATAAGCAAATCCTGTTTTCCTTGCAAGCCAATAGACCATACAAGGTGAGAAAGTTTTTTTTATGATATTTTCTTAAAGTGCTGATAATGGGCTTCATGCATTCTTACTTACTCCTCCGATACCACTATCAAATCCCATCTCGGACACACGCTCGAACCACATATTCTTGTTTTTTACTTGGTAAAAATTTAGGAATGTGCGGCATTGGTTTTGGGTGAGGTGGTGGTGGTGGCGTTGTGATATTGGTGATGATGCTCTCTGTGCATCGCTTAAAATATCCTTAATACGTATTCAAGATGAAATGCTCTCTTCCCTCTCTACTTCTTGTTACAATAAAGATGAAGAAGTCGAAAATAGGGCATTATACTCGTTTGCAATAATAATAAAGGTGAAAGTAGAAAATTTTCTCCGAAGCATCATTATATAATGGCATCGCCAGCTTCCCGCCTCCTTTTTCACGATTTTATTATAATCAATGCTTCCTTCCCGTTTCTTCTCTCACCGCGCGTTATGGAATGTGTAAGTGAAAGCGGAGGCTTGTCTTCTTATTCCTTTGATGCTACTACAGCCGCTACTCCAGTTATACTGCTCGTGTTCCTCTTTTTTCATCGGTAAAAGTCCATCGTTTTGAATGATAGAAAGAAATAAGTTGGTAAGGGAGAAAGGAACAAGTCGTACTCAGTGCTCCCGCTCCCTATTTCGTTCACTGAGTGCCTATTTTTTCACTCCCTCGTGGTCCCTCTATTTTCACTTGCCTGCCTGCTCATTGTGCTGCTGTGTGGAGCACTATGTTCGTTTGTGTGTCATGTAATGTGTAAAAGCATGAAAACATTGAGAGAAATGTATCTTAAAAGAAAATTCCTGGTATTTTCTGCCAAACTACTTTGATGGCGACATATAGTAAAACTAAGACACATAAATACATGCATATTATCTGATAAGAAGAAGGAAAATTGCTGGTATGTAATAACTACTATCGTTTTCCCACCGTACACAATGATGTTATACGGGTGTACATAAAATTGCAACTATTCTGGGACGTAGAAAATGCAAGTAGTGCGTGTGTAGATGTTCTGAATTTCTTCTTCTTCATCATCGTCTTCTCCTCTTGTGTCTCCTTTTGTCTGTTCATGACTCTTTTCTCTTCCTCTATTCTGTACGATGACTGGACGAATAGTCGCCAACAAACAGATGAACCAAATGACTACGTGTATGTGTGTCTATTCATTCTGCTACTGGCACAACAATCGATGTGATAGTTTCATTTTTTGGTTTTGTGTACCCTTTTCAGACCAAGTGTTATTAAATCTATATGCTTCTCCTAGAATACGAGTAAAAACTGGCAAGAAGTGTCTGTTTATATCCATGTTCCATTCGCTCTCTCCATCTTCCTCTTTTCTACTTTCCTTTCGTATAAACATGGATATGTACATGCGATTTTGTTGGACGAAGAGTCAGAAACTTTTTGCTAAGTTCAAGTCAACTTTTTAGCTGACTATGCGGGTCATAAAATGTATGTCCGTATCTTCTACCTATAGTGCCATTCAACGGAGTACCACACACACATACACAACACAGTATCTTTTTCTCCAAAGTGTACAATGTACCACGAGGAAGAGAAGACCAACTTACTACACCACTCTAAGTGAGGGTGGTTGGTTGGTTTGGTTTTGTTGGCTTGGAGAGAAGAGTGAAGAATAAGTAAAAAAAAAAGCTTTTTTTACTAACTTATTTGCTTGTTAGTTTCTATCTGTATATTTTTGTTCTATTTGTTCTATCTTTCTCTGTAGCAAGATATATTTAATAAGTTGTCGTGTGTATTTCTCAATAACATGTAACTTTCTCTATTTTCACTCTTTTCTAATATCCTGGCCTGTTATTGTAAAGCATAAAGAATGTATAGGGGCGAATCGACCAGCACTGCCCAGGGTAGTTCACCATGGTGGTTATGTATATAGTAAAGTATGTAATACGAGGGCAATAATGGTATTATGAGCCTGAGTTTTTTTGCAGAAAAGTAAATACATTCTATTTTAACCCGAATAATAATATACACCAGAGAATGGGCTGCTGCCTCATGCTGTGAGAGAGTGTGTCTGTGTACACTGTACTACGTGTCCAGTATTTTTATTCTCCTTTTGAAGCTGAGCTGAAAAAAAACTTCATTTTTCAGTAATACCGATGAGAATTTCGTTCATCATCATCGTGCATGGACCGCATGTTAATGGGTCAAGACCTCGGATACTTGAGAATCTGATACAATACGAGTAGAAATAAATAGGGATAGAAGAAGCATCAGCAGCGAGCGAAGCGTATGCATTTATAAAGTTTTTTTTTCGGCGGTGATCATCACGATGATGCTGATGAGGTTGAAAAAGAGACAGTATAGAGATTGAGAAAACGAGAAAGAGAGAGAGAGTAAACGGGACTAATACAAGAGAAAGCACTGCAATAATACTACAATCCACTGATTTTACCATCCGTGGCCACATCCGAGCCGTGCATGAGTACACTTGTTTTTCATAGCCACAGTGAACAGCAGCAACATCATGATAATGTGAATCATCATGCATGCTCGTCAAGCATGTACATATGAAGTGATGCTGCGTTTGGTGACGAGCTTGGATTCATGATGATGAGGTGGAGGTCGACGACGATGATGCTGGCAATGGAGAGGATACAACTTTAAACAAAGATAGTGTACGGCTTTCCTTAAATTTAATAATGATAATAGACCTGTTTATAATGTAAATCGTTGTAGAAATGTAGCGGAGTAATATAAGTTTAATAGCTTACATGAGAGTCATACTAGTTTGAAGAGAATTAGTACAAAAAAATATGTTTCTGTGTGCTGAAAAACGTATTTTACTCAAATCATTGGGATCTGAACGTATGAATACCGGAAAGACAAACTGACAAGCATGCTTTCTGGTAAAATACCGTTAGTAAGCTGTAATAACAATATTGACTGTGGCCTTCCTCCCACTTATTCGTTACATAAGGATATTTTATAGAAAGCCCGTAAAATTTTATAGGATCATTATACTGATGATGACGGTGAGTTGCAGTTGAGAAGTTAGTGGCTTTAAGTCTTTGACGGGAAATATAGAGCTAGCTTTACAAGAGGGCTGTAATTAGAACGGATTAAAAAGTTGAAGTAACAGCTTTCTTTCTTCCTTCACTTTCGTTAGCGTTGATTAACTGTTGGGTCGATAAATGTACGTGTACATTTGTACATACTTTTATATGATTCACTGTAAACGTCTCTTGTGATATAACTACGATATAATCTTCAAAAACATAAGTATGTATGAATAAAATTTTAGTTTTTAAGTATTGAGAGCACTTTATTTTCGAAACGTTCCACCCCTCCAATTTTCCTTCCCAATGAAAAATTCTTAACGGACTTTTAATGGTATTGAAAGTCACATCATCAAATTTTATGCACATATATGTGTTGTGTATAACGAAATGGATCTTGGTATATTATTTCTTTTGTGTCTGGTGTGCTCCAATTTAACTATCTTGCATTCTTTTCCCTATCTATGAAGTATTTCACCCTGCCTTTACTTCTAAGTATTTATTAAAGCTATTTATCTTTTCCTTGGATGACTTTACTTTCAGAAGAATTCGTAGAAACTTGTCTGAAAACTGTACAGTTGAACATTTTCTTGTATCAAAGCAACTTTGGAACAAGCTGCTTATTTTTAGATTTAGAAAGTACGAGCTATGAAATGTGTGGTATTCAGTTAGAAATTAATTTGCTCATTGGGGAGTAATAGAATTTAGTTGATTAGCATACTACTTTGACATCTCCAGTTTTAATTAAACCAGCACATATTTATCTTACTGCAGCCAGACAGCAGACAATTGATGCAAAAACCGTTTAAAGCTTTGATTTAGTCGTCTCCTCATTTTTATTGTGTGTAAAAGTATGCAATAAATTCTTTTCATTCTTTTTATTTATGAGGATTACATTCTGTCTCAAAATCAATGTAATGTAACAATTAAAGCTTTTAACTAAGCTGTTGGCATGGGAAAATCAGACAATATATTTAGAAAATATCCCGCACATTCATCGTCACCGAAGGCCCTGTTCTCGGTTCAACTAACAAGGTGATTAGCTACTGTGGCATGACGTCCTCTCTCTATGCGAGAAGAAAATAGAAAAAAAGGATAATAATATGAAATTCTCATGAAATACTCAGAGAACTGAAACACATTTTTCCTTTCCAGTTCGGATGATTGGATTAATACTGTGGGTTCCACTTTGTTATGTTCGATTTCCGCAAGAGAGGCGAATAGAGGAGAAGAGCAAACAGCAATCCATAAGCGATAGAAAAATCTATTTTTTTTCTCTCATCCAACCAAGCTCTGCTGCCGTTAGACACACAAAAGCAACGTGCAACGTAGTTAGTAAATAGAAATGTACGAGAACCACGAATACTCGACATTTTACAAGGAAACTTCACCCTTTTAGTCTAAATAAGGACACGAAATTAGAAGAAAGGAAGAATGAGCAAGTGTATACCTCGTCGTTGTCGTTTTCCCTTAATAAGCGAAAATGCCATCTCGGATCTAAAGCTGCCAAATCTTCACTAGTCTACTACTCACTCAACTCAGCCAACACAACTTTCACTTTTTTCCCTGTACTCCAGCAAAATTTTGTGTTTTTATATAAGCTGTGTATGTAGTAGAGCCACAGATACGGGATGATGGTAAGTATAGATGGATGAATCGGATATAATCTGGTCGTGGGTTTTGTACCTTATCTGTTCTACAGAGAAAGCACGGGAGAGACGAGAAACAAGATGATAAAAATCCGCATCTAAACGCAACAAACATGACATTCAACAAAAATGGTAACAGGATTGTTAAAAGTTAGATCGAGGTGGCTAGTTGTATAGTAATCTCATTATTTATGCATTTGAATGAAACTACGTACACCTTCATCCATAAACGATAGTGACATTCCAACAAATGCGTACAGCTTTGAAACAAAGCAATTTGGCTGTGATTTTCACGACCCAGATATGAAATACCTCTTGTAAAATACAGAACACTAAAACCATATTAGATTTTTTTGTAATCTTTGTACCTATTGACAAAATTTGACAATAGGGACATCATTTCAGGCAATCTCACTCAACACAAGCACTCCATGCATAGGTTTCATATTCAAATATTGAAACGGTTTGGGTACAACTTTTAAGCTTTCTGCTTGCTGCCTAGGCTCAAGCGTCTTACAGATAAATTGCAAAATCATCGAAACATAATAATCGAACGTACAGACAATTTGTTTTTGATAACCTAAGCTATTTTAAGACTACTCAATGGAATCTGTCAGTAATAGATAAATAATAATGATACATATTTTTATTAGACTGTTTCAGGGTTAAGTGAGATATTACCACAATTTCCATCAAACAAGTAACCCCAGATTCAACTAGTACTTCAAGTACACAGAGCTGAGAATATGTGTCATCAAATTTGCCAAATAAAAAGCCATGACAACCTTATAAGTAAAACTCCTGTTGTTTACAACTACAGTTAGGTTGTTAAATAAGTGCAGATTTCTAAAAATCGAAATACCGACTAAGCATTCACATTTAATTGAACAATAGCCACACACACATGGGCTACTTTTCTACACCAACTTACTAGTTGTTTATTTGATTTCGGATATATCTGTAGTACAGATTCTGTACAACATATTGGCTGATATGCCAACAATCTGATCTTGTCACTATTTTTGTGCCAATAGTATTTACTTGTCTGAAAAACTGCTGTGAACAGCATTATTTTCTGAAAATAAATTGTTTCTTTTGCAAGGCAAAATACCAAGTGCAAAAATTTTACCCTTCTATCTATACACCTAGTGTACGCTATAAGTCTAAACATATTCGCATTACACAAAGCTGTGGATAAGAAACTATTTCAATTCGACATTAGACGTTTAGATCATTTTCGACGTATGACTTTTGACGTTCTTAAAATAAGGATTTTGGTTTGTACAACCTTACATCTGATATAAAAACATTGTTTAAAATTATTGAAGTTGTTTGAATGCTTTCAGATTCAAATTCTATTCAATCTAAAACAAAGCAGTTTAAAAATTGGATGGTCAACATCAAAAAATTGAACATCTAATTTTTTGTTTAATTTGCGTGCCCAAAAATTTGAAATGTCTTAACTTTTTGGACATACTTTGTAAGGCCCGTACATAATACGAATAATGTATATTTTGGCTCTCCAATATATACGGGTGTCTCGCAATTCCGCCATCAAAAAGAAAGGAACGAAACTTGCTTTGAGGAGGTCGGTCTTGAAAATCCTGTAACTCTTACATATGCATAGCAAATACTCGTTATATATTTTAAGAGAAAAGGAAACAAAGTAGGATTATTGCAATCATAGTGTGTATATTTTATAAATAGCTTGCTTAGCTTTAGCTTTTTTCACTATACAATATGCTACAGATCCAAGGAAAATGCAAAATGAAAAATACATGATGATGACAATGTACAGATTAGATACTCTTTCTTTCTTTTCGGTTCATTGGATAGATGTACTCGCATCCGTTCTGGTGAGATGTTGGAGTTGGTAAGGTAGTGCAAATCTAGTTGCCTCACAACATTCATGTTTTCTATCTATTTTACTTTCTACAAACAACAGATCTCTCATGAAATATTCACGATAAAAAAAATACACGTGTGTAATGAAAGGTGACGAAAACAAACCCCTACTCTCAAAATATAGGTATCTGACTGAACTACTCAGATACAAAATCCAATTTCATCACGAAATGTACAGACAGAATTATATTTAAGACATGTTTTCAGCAAAAAAAAAGTGAAAGCAGGAGAAAATCACTATGGGAATTTCTATGTCAAATAATATGTGGAAGAAAAATTATGCGTCTGTGTATGTATCTGTCTACTTCAAGGATGACCAAATCACATCAAAAAGCAAATCAACATTTCTGTTGTTAAAAAATGACAATACTGCTTTTGTGATGTTGATTGAAAATGGTAATCAGATTATCAACAACAGAAATTTTCATGAAAATATATATAAATGAGTACCGAGAATAATGATATCAATACCTGACATAATGGACACGCTACTGGTTAAAATTCAAAAAAGTTTATAAATCCCACTTCAGTTGAATGGCTAGTTATTAAAAAAAAAACCGCAGAATATCATACGAAAATTTGTTCAAGTGTATTCCAGTACCACAGTAGTACAAACTATTGACTTGCATTTTTAGCTTGTTTTAGATGCATAAATGCGTAGGAAAGAAAATGGACAAAAAAGCTATTTCAATAGTCGTTTTAGTACGTTAGTTACATTAGAAAAATTAGATTTCCTATTTTGCAACGTTTGATAGTGTACTCCAAGTTTAAACGACGCTAAAGTTAATCATTATTGGTAAAGAAAACAAAAGATGCAATTCACTCACTCTCGATCGTTTTCTTTTTCTCTTTTTCTCTCTGTCTCCCTCTCTCACTCACACAGTCAATGTAGCCAAGCCAAATAAAAGTTTTAGAAAGAAAGCCGAAAACCGTCGTAAAACCTATCTGCTTAAGTGGTGGATTACACGAGAAAGTGAGTGTGTGTTGCCTATACGTGTGTTTCAGATAAATACATAGGTACACTGGCAACAACTTTTTGGGAGCTTAACACAGAGCATCATCGTCATCCCTTTGTGCCATCATCATCAGCATCATCGCCATGATTGTCTTTATGTGCCCTTGTTTCTCTCCGAGTGTCTAAACTACGTCGTCTTCTTCGTTACTAATACAACTTTCACTGACAGTGACACCATCCTCGTCTATTCTGTCGTAAGAAGTGTTCTCGATTGGAACAACTAGAAGGAGAACAAGGATGGGACGACAGAACAGAAAGGAATAAGAGAAAGTTGTATGCAGATGTTATTATTGCGCTGTACTTATAAATATCTCTCTTTTCCTCTCTCATATATCCCTAACTACACTTTCGGACAAGAGAGGGGACTGTTTTTGTTATACGACTGCTGTTTTTCCTGTCGCACCATCTTGGCCCTTGAATGGTAAAGATGAAACATACAAACGCGAGAGACCAAGCCAAATGCAAACAACACAAAAGTTGATCATCGCATAAGTGGGAAAGTGAGCGATATAGTTTAATGTGTACATGATACATATATCTAAAGTAACTTTAACCTAGATTAAATAACACTATAAATAAGGACATATAGACATAAGTGTTATAATAAATAACAATGCTCCACTGTTGACAAATATGTTGCTACATACACATGTATATTAAATGTAATATTTTTAATTTAATACTGCAAAGTAGTTATGCATGTATCGCGGTGAGTATTCTGGACTTTTGGAGTACTTTTACATTTTTTCTTTGCAAACAATAATATTATGAAAATTTTCCACGTTGTTGTCATTTCGTATAAAGTCACAAGTATCCATAATTGATGGGTTAGTGGATTTGACTGGAGAGTGAAGATAGTTGGATAGGGTCTATCCGATAACTTGATTATGAAATGCAAAATTAAGCTTGATTTTACCAAGAGCGTATATCATTTATACAGCTACCCAGTCCATCGTGACCTTGTCTGTCCGTCTGTAATTTTTGGCCGACAATAGTTAAAGGAAAAGTAACGACAACATGTCAATTTGAAGCGAGATGTTAAAGGAGTTTATGGTGTGTTTCTAGGAAATTACGATTATTTTTTCATTAGCGGAGATAATCGTTACTAGGCTTATAGCAGCCAGCAGCCTGTTTAGTAACTTCTATAATGTCGTCTTAAGGCAATATATCTTTTATGGTTTCTATTGGCACGCCCCTGTGATTTTAGATTAGACTTACGATCAGAGAAAAACAACAAACTATGTTTAAACAGCTTTAACCAGACAAACTAAGGGAATACTTCACAGGGTAATTATTGTGCTGCATGATGATTTTAGTAGAAGTACATGTGAATTTGTTGCATATATACATGCATGTGATTTTCAGCAAATTGCAAACAAATGCATGCATACATGTTTTGCACATTTTCAAAAGAACAGTAAACATATTCTGAATGTTTTCCGTTCATAGTAGGCAGCAGAATCAGTGGTTCTACTATAGCATATCTTAAAAGCAATAGCGAGTCATTTTTCATTACAATATTCTAGGCTTTCCGACAAAGCTTAGGAAGAATAACATTACAATCCGTTTCCACCGTCTCATTAAAGACGTTCCAAGACGTACTTCCTGAAAACATTTTGGTTCGTTTTACTAGTTTTAATTCATATTTATTTTGTACATTTGTCTCTTTCTCCAGGTTTCCGTTTCCTGTACTTCAGTAGCTCTAATATAGAACAGAAATAGCTGTAATAGCAGAGACGTCGTAACAACTTGTAACTGATTATTGCATGTTGATGTATTTTCATGACTACAGGAAGACGATGGATCTAAAATTTAGCTCGACCAAAATTTTGCTCAAATTTTAAAAGAATTAATGAGCTTCTTGCTTATGGTCTCTTGCGCAACTTAACACGCTTTTCCGTTGCATTTTGTGAGGTACAGAGAGGCAAAAAACTGCTAAGAAATGCATACAAGCTTATTAGCATTGCTACTTAGACAGACTAGGTTCGCTTGAGGCAGCCAAATGTATTTCTCAAAAGAAAATAACCTGCAATATATTCTTGTTGCTTACTTTATGTAGTATTTCATTTTTCTAGAAAAACATGTAAAGCATTTTATTTCTTCTCGTGAAATAATCTAAGACGACTCAAATATGTCTGTACATGTTATACACGTATGAGTGTTTGAAAACACACCAAGAAGGATTCAAATTTAAACTAGTCTCTTTTTTCAGTCCGGTTCCACTTAGAAAAGGGAAGGAAGCACATTGTCTGTGTAAGCGATTTTTATGCCATTTGCTTTTTGCTTGCTGAAGGCTACTCATTATAATATGTAGTAGTAGTAAATGTTGTAGTCGTTGTAGTGACGGCAGTGGTAGTAGTAGTGATATGGTAGCTGAGTCGTTGTATATGGTTTCAGTAGAACGGTGACAATCGAGCAACGATAATATCATCGAGTTCCAGAGAATAGCTTTCTTTTCTTCTATTCTCATTCAAAAGCGTCATTAAATTCGTGGGAATCGTTGAATGATTTCCAAAGCAATAAACAGTTATTCCAAATTACATTGCATTCAGAGAATAAGGCGAAGACAACGATGACGAGAATCACTATTCGACCCAAAAAAACGAGAGTTTTTAACATAATAATGATATTCTTAATAGGTACATTATATATTATAATAGGGTACTTATTTTTGCGCCTTAGTATTTCTTATTTACTCGTGGAAAAAAATGAAATGGATATGAAACGATTCTCATAATTCTACTACCATTATTTAAAACTGGAGGTTACCGTGAGAAAGGTATGGATTTTGGTTTCTTTGACTTTTTCTTGAGCGAGCAAAAAAGAAAATCAAGAGCAAGAAAAGAAAATCTAATTCTATACGAAGAAGAAGATGAAAGCGGGGAAAAAATAATAAATGGAAAAGTAGGAGAAAGTGAAGCCAAGCTTTTTTATTAATTTTTTAAAAGGGAATCCAACTTCAATATGTTTTTCCTAGTCTTCCTCTTTTCTCTATCTTATGGACAATGACATGCGAAGAAGTGGTTCTGCCACGGCGTGTTAGCAAAAGTAAGAAAAGCAGCAGCAGAATGCATGCCACAAGAAAAAGCCGCTGGCCAAAATTCTTAGTGAGTAAGCTTTTAGATTAAAGGAGAAAAGAGGAATAAGCGAGTGTAAAAAAGTAGTATCGACAGCAGCAGAAGCGGTAAAATACGAGGTAAAACGTACGAAAGTATAATGCAAAAAAGAGTAGAGGTATAAAAAGCTAAGTACCGAGTATTATTGATGCACACAAACATGGAAAAACGGGAAAAACTAAAAGTACAAAAACACACAAAAAAGTGAAGGGACTCAAAAAAGACAAAAAAAGGAATTGTTATGATAATGTTTCCCAAGTTTATATGCAGTAGCAGAAAAAAAAGGAAAAAAAGAACTATATGATTTTTTCGAAGGTAAGAAAGGGAGATGAGTTAGTATGGACTTACATATATTTATGTGTTGCTATAATATTGTGCACTGCACTACATTTATGTTGAAATGTGTGTGTGTATAAAATGTATGTGTGTAGTAAAATAAAGTTTTTCTTTCGGTGTGCCTAAACATCAAGAAAAAATAAAGAATGGACATAATTTTCCTTAGCCATATTCCTCCGTTACGCCTGCCCGCCTGGCTCAGTTCAACTCTGCTCAATTCAAAATATAGTATTAAAAATGTAATGGATTTAATAGCAGAGTAGAGTAGTAGAAAAAGAGGAACAACACGGGGCAACAGCAAGAAATAAAAACCTCTTGTCTTGGTTGGGATTTTCGGTCGTATCAGTACAAGTAGAATGGCCTTAAATACTAGGAACAGCGTGTAGCAAGAAAATACAAAAGTAAACGTGCAGCAGCAAAACCGTCCTTTTGTAAAAGAAAATAGTAGAGAACGGAGTGAAAGAGAGAGAGAGAGAGAGAGAGAGCGAAATACATTTTTTGTTAAAGGGTGAAAAGGAATAAAATAGCATTGGCATAATACATACTACATTTTCTTCTCTGTCTGTCTCCCTCACCATCATCATGCTTCGCGAAATGTCCTGTGTGGTAGTAGTACTATAGGTTTAGAATTCTCAAACTAAAATAACAGGAGAGAAAGAGAGAGAGAGAAAACATGTGGAGAAAAGCAAGCAGAGTTGAAAAAAGGTTTTTCTTTCACGATGAGTGAAAAAGTGAAAGCTGAATTGGGAAAGGTAGTATATAAGTATGCTCACATGAGCCAAACATGATATTTTAGTGTTGGTCCACATGTAAAAAACCAAACTTAACTTAAGCTGGTATTACCATTTTTCCTCTCCTTCTTTTTTTCCCTTTTCACACTGGCTCTCTCTCTTTCCTTGTGCTGCTGCTGGTTTATTTTATATGTATGCTATTCTAGCAGAAAGTGGTGATGATGGTGATGTTGGTGGTACCATGCTATAGTTTTATTTTTTTACGAGAAAGCATACACTGTTGGTGGTACTAGCAGCAGCAAATATCAGTACATATATATTGGAAAGGAAAATGTAGCAAGAGAAGAGCGGTGGCAAAACATGAAAGAACATAAGGAAGTGTGGAAGAATGACGCAAGTGCGCCGCCGAGTAAGGAGCCGAACCAACCACCAATCTGCCTTCCGCAGTGTACAAAAATCTTGGCAGTATACCGTACAAAATCCTTTACTCACTGTGACTGCTGCAGACAATGCGCTCCAGTCACTCGCTGTAACATCACATCAGAATATTCCTAGCAAGTAACAAAGAAGCAACTTACTTTTTACTGTACACTCGTCTCCAACCTGGCAAAAAATATACTGGCATTTTTTGTTCCTATTTTTTTGGTTGTGACACAAAAAGTTGCTCTGTTTAGCATTATCTTTTTATTCCACCTTTCATGCTTCAATTAGCGAAATCATCATCAGTAAAAAAAGAGAAAACGAAACATATTACACGATCTAAAAATAAAAACTACTGACTTGAATATCCTCAACAAAAAGTTTACATGTCATAGTTGCAAAAGTACATACAAGGTACACAAACACCACATACAAAACACGAGGGCGAAAGTTTTTTTCGAAAAAAAACAATAAATATTAAAAGTGGAGACCGCTATTGTTCTAAAAAAAATACTCATTCAGTGCGCTTTAGTAGAGTAGAATTTGCAATTTATAAAATATAAACTGTGTTTATTTGCAACATTTTTTAATCGTCTCAAACACAATTTACTCGTTTTAAAATTATAATAACCAAAAAAAATATCGGTAAAACTGTAATTTGTTGGCAAAAAAAAGTTGAAAAATACTTATTTACAATTTTTCCTTGACACACATTAAAATTTACACACACAAACTAATACAACAACAATGACCTCAACATTAGCATCATCGCCGTCACACTACCTATTACTACCTCGTGGTTCTATTAGTTAGCCGTACACTGAAATATATTCATACATATTTACTTAATCGTTATCTCAGTGGAAAAAATGGTGCTTTTAATTTTGATCGGTTGTGATGACTCAAACTAATAATAAGTTAGAAAATGAAACAATACTGGACTTTGCAAAACATATAGTGAAATACGAGGAGATTATCCAATTAAAGCTGTGAAAGGGTGTTTCCTTGCTCCAAAAACTCTTCATGCAGATTTTCCGCTTGGAGGAATATCCCCTTCGTCATTATCGTCATAGATGGACTAGTGATTTTAAAATGTAGCTGTGTAGACATCGTCATATCAACCTCATCACCAATCATGAAAAGCCATCACAGAAAATAAAATGTTGTTGTCCACATCATCGTCATCAACAACATCCCATTTGTTACTCCCCTACTAGTGCTATTTCGTTGGCGGCGAGAAATTCGGAAAGTTTCCAGCAAGAGAAAATAAAAAAGGAAAAGGAGAGAAAAGATTAAAAAAGCTCAAACCCCACAGCAAAAAAAAATCAATTCAAAATGGTGCATATTGTATAAAAACAAAGACTTCAAACAAATATTAATTTTAATGACACTCCGCCAGCTCCACCATCACCACCACAGACGTCCCTTTTCATTTTTTCACATTCCCACCCTCCCTTTCATTTTTTGTGAATTAGAAAAAAGTCTTAAATTCTTTCCATTAATTAGCGTATGACACACGCAACGCAGATCTTTAAAATAACTGTTTCTAGAGAGATCTAGGATTGGCTTCTTTTTTTCGTAGTGATAACTTCTATACATTCAGCGTCGTCGTACGATTTTTACAAAGGAAAATAAATATACACATATAATACGTTTTTTATTACGGTTACTACGACTAAGTCTACAACTTCTAGTGCGTACATCTACTCATAATAGTACGCAGCCATCTTTAGTATTGAAGAATGGTCGTCTTCGTCTACTTTACGCTATTGTTCGTCCTTGTGCTCAAATTTAGCCCATCAGGAGTGTAAGTACACCTTTCTTATCTAAATTGTTATAAATGCTACGCTTTAACAGTATTTTATATATATATCAGTTTTCATGAAGCATGCAAAATTATCCAAAACAATACTTCTACTGGTTTCACCATTTAATCTTTAAAGTTACGGGAAAATGTAATACTTTCTCCGCGATACCTACAAAGGATGCTCATAAGAACTGACCACGTTGCCTGTTAATACGGCTTGTACCTGTTCAAGTGCACTTTTACTCATTCTGTTTATTCATCACAGCGCTAGTATAAAAGCAGAACTAATGAAGCAGTTAAGCTCTATATATATTTGTGTATGCATATTGTTAAGTAAAAATGGCAAAAAAATCGTGAGTGAGCACACAAGCACACTTGTATACATTTGTGTTTTCAGACCTACTTGAACCTAAATTGCGTCCACTCAAAAACACAAAAAAGGAAACACGATGACTTGTATTCAATATGGACCTCACCCAGTTGAGCTTTCTTGGCCATAAATATATGTCAAAATAGAAATAGGTTTTTTACTCACTTCTTTTTATTCATCTTCTTTCTTCTTCTCATTATACTTTTCTGCAGTGTTTGAATGTGCTTGTGTGAGTGTATAGTATAAGTTATGGTGGATTCTTTATTCCTTTATTCGTTCCAACATTAACAGCCCCCAAAGTTTGTAATCTCAGAATCACACTATAACAATTATATCAATGAATTTCAAAATGAATGTTACAGTTGTAAAAAGGACAGTACAGGTTCCTAATATAGGCCTCCACCATACAGGAAAAAAAGAAGTGAAAATTTATCACGAGAGATGATCAAAGGGATAGTGTACAATTTAATTTAGCATGACTTGTTCACATTCATATGCAAACACACACGAACATGCATGCATTTAACCTAACAACCTTTTAGAAAAGTGGAAAAAGGTTGAACATGCATGCATGTTTTGCTCATGGACATTCCAGTCGACCTGTGTAAAGGAAAGTGTTATATCATGAAGCAGTTTTTGTTGTTTCTGAGAAAGCAAAAATGCCAATGAAGGAGGGACTCCCCCATCTTTTTTCACTATTTCACCTGATTCAACGGCTACAAGCTTTATATTAGAAATATATATACCATGCACAATTATGGGTATTGTATGTATTTTGTGTGAGCAAGGTATGTACATTCCTGGTCGTGGAAAAATGAAGCCATGCATGCTTCATACAATTTTTAAAATATTATTCTCCCATTTCATGTGAATATTGCATGTGGTGCCAAATAACCACTGACACATAATCCTATATTAGGAAAAACATATAATCCTCTAATAAACACCCAGGTAGTGTTTGTGGTGACATGCGAATACACACACACACACAAGCACAAAAAATATGGAATTACTAAAAACTAATGTTGCATGAGCTGTGCTTACAATATAATATTTCATAAGAAAGTGAATAATCTACATCGCAGTTAAATTACCCGCGTAACCGTCGTCCACTTTTATTGTAACGGCGATACCTTTTGGGATTTTGGTGCCCTCCGGTGGCAATTTCGATGTATGGTGTATAACTAGTTACATTTTCCTGTAAAATATTGTACAAGCGAAGCAGTCTCATAAATTACGATGAATTCACTCTTTTGTTCGACTTGACAAAAAAAGAAAGTTTTCAAGTGGCTTAACTTGAATCACAATAAAGTAGCGCGAAGAAGAATTGCTGCATAATGATAATAATATTGTTTTTTGAGAATCTCCTTTCTCCTCTACTCTAACGTGCTTGTGCTTTCTCGTCACCAACAGACGAGTTTTGAATGTACAAACAAAAAATGACATATTTATGTGTTTCACGTCTTTATTGGGGTCAAGTGTTGTACAAATTATCCATTACGAAGGGGGATCAGCTGGATTGGATATATGTTAAGTGTTGGCTTTTGTTGAAAGGAAAATGCAATACCACATGAATAAATTTGTAGCAAGAAAAATTCGTTATATACATGCATACGGATATCGCTTTCCGTCGTACCGTAACACTTTTTTTTTCTCTCTCTGCAATGTAAAGATTGCCACTGTCACCTTCACACAGAACCACCACCTGACCATTGTGCCATTATTATAGTTATTATTTATAATATTTATTTACTTGCCTCTTTTTTCATTCATTCCATGCCATGTCTCATAGCCATGCTTCTTACAACTTGTACTGCGTCTATTACCACAATAATAACAAATCTACTAAATCATGAATAGTTGGCAGGGTGGAGAAAATAATACTAAATTACTTTTACTTTAAATAATATGATTCATGTTGTATACGAGCTTTCTTCCTCAACTATTTTTCTCCACAGAATTATAAAATTACTTGCGAAAATATTAGCACGGCTACTTTCAACCTACTCTCAGACAACATTTCATACTGTTGACCATAGACAAGCATTATGCAATTTTTTTGACAAGCTCATATTGTTGTTCTTTCTATACATAATTAACCACTCAAATTTTTTTTAACAGAGCCATGCAAAAACTCTGACGTTAATTCTGAAGGTCTAAAATATTTTCTCCTTTTGATTATGGAATTTCTACGGCCAACCTTGTTGAATCCAACAGCGGCAGTATGTACCGTGTTGTGAAAGCAATGGAACAAAAATCGCACACCTATTAATATTTCAGCGCATTTCTTCATTGTACACATACCATTTCGTAGTATTTTTGATATGAGTGATGGGTTTCTGACACTTATGTAGGTACATGGGTATGTAATTGTGTTATACTCAGACGGTGGGATTCATGAAATTAAAAATACAACAAGGGAAGGTGCCTGCATGCCTAGAGTCGTTCATTTTATATTTCACTGCTCTCATATACTTCCCATGAGACAGATATTGACTACATACGCTTCTTTATATGTATGTCACAGTCACAAAATGTACCCGTCTGTATGACAATAACTTGATCATTTGAAAAGAAATTAAGATTACATTAAGACGCGATGATATAGGCGTATTAATGTCGTTATATACTCGAAGCCTGCCTAATCACTCCGTCTATACGAAATTCAAATTCTCATAAATTTCTCGATGAATGAGTGACGGCATAATGGTTATCTGTATAATATCTTGTCTCGCAAAAAAGGATGAATTGTGCTTTATCACACAAGAGCTTAACTAGAAAGCTGTCGGGTGGGGTTTCTTAACCAATACCACATTGGGCTCAAAATGGCATCATGCGTTGTGTAATATAAAGATAGTATTGGTAAAAAAATCGTTATCGTGTATAGGTTTTCGTGAATTTTTTCTCTTTACATTGCCAGCTTCATTGTCTGTGTTTGCCTATAATCGCAGCATTTGTCTAACTTGATGCTACAACATGGGTAGTTTTTTAGCCATTCAACACTTTAAGGAAAATAATAAGCACGCACGAAGCAATATGACACGTTTTTAAAGAGAAAAGTAAAGAGAAAATCGTGATAACTAAAGAGAGTCTTGACTTGGCTTGACGAGAGAATGGAGAATGTTGGTTAACGAAAAACGAGAATGTCAAATTGGTTTGTAGACTGTTTCTAACTCTTACGCAAACAACCATGTCTCTTCCATAACTCCATAACTAGTGTGTATTATGGCAATGAGCAGCAAAACTGAAAGCATTCTCAAACCTACTACGGTTGTAGTTTAAGCTATACTTTTTGTCCAAAACTAGATTTTAGGGCATATAACTTAGAATGCAACATAATACTGTGTACACACACACTCTCCCTCTCGCATGTCCTTCTATTACCTTTGTTGTCCCTGTAGAAAATAGTGCAGCTGTCACACATTCTTACTCACTTGGCTAGTGATGCTGGTTGGCATATAGTAGTTCTTATAGGGTTTCCTTTAAAAAAATATTTCTTTCACTCGGGTTGTTCCTTTACTAAAAAGGAGTATATTTTGCATAATTTAAGCACAGGTTTTTACTAAATACATCAATTTAATGCGATGTTATGTCTACAGATATACATGTACTGTACGTTCGTACGTGCATGGCGATTTTTGTTATCGTTGCGCTTGTTTACACACTTATTACACTTCGTTCTTCACACCGGATCAGTGTAACGATGATAAAAATGGTGGGATTTCTCCGATGGAAAACTAGGTTTGCATAAATATAAATGCTGTGTTTACACATGATATTAAAGAGATTTTTTTCTATACGAGAGCAACTACTGATGTTCAAACGAGTAGAATAGATACCACTGGACAAAATGCCAAGAAAAAATTGTTAATTTGTTCTTGTGATACCGTAAAAAATAAATTCAATGAAAAAGTACATTGCTCTTAGAAAAACCTATGTTGCCGGGGCCAAGCAAAGAATCAGAGAGCGAGGGGGATATACAGTTTCAGGAAGGGAAAGAGAAAGAAACTTGGTATTCTGTGTGTGTGTGTTTGGATTCGGACCACCAACAAGCACTGGTTCCACTAACAGCTAGTGGCAGAACTACTTCTAGTAGTTGTGATGAATATATGGAGAAAGTCGCCAAAGGCTGCACTGTAGCGTTCTTCCGCTATTTATACAGTTATGTATGTTTATAACTTGATTTAAGTTGTTCTCAAGTTAATTATTATTGTGTTACAAGGGAGAGAGTGAGAGTGTAAACATGTTTGATTGGAGCTAGAACGAGCCAACAAAAATGCCAACATAGACAGGAAGAAGATAGTCAATTGACTGTAATGGTGTTTAAGGAGAATTACAGTGGGCTTGAGTACATAAATGAAGTCAGCTTGTGTGAGTAAGCGCACGAATTATTATTATTATTTTTCCTTTTATTTGAGTCATAGTAATTACTGGGCGTACTCAAATTTCAGGAAGTTTTACTTCCAAATCTCCAGTATTATTCCTCTCCGTTAAATTATTATTATGTTGCTGTGTACTCTCAGTTTACGTATGAACTCTAGTGTTTCTTTACTTCCCCAATAATACTACAAAAGGCAAACATTCGTCGGAAAGCAAGGTAAAGGAATCCTAGTGAAAGGATTTTTTTAATGGCGTGTATTTAATAAAAAGAGAGGAACGACTTGTCATACAAAAATCTTGAAAATAATTCTAAGAATTGCTAATGAACAGTACGGTGCAACTTCAATCAATGTAATTTTGTTTCTGATGCTGTCTGAAACACAGTTGTACTCATCAATACCACACAAGTTTGGTATCATGATACAATGTGTATTTAAACTTCTACCTTAAAAAATTTAGCGAATGAAAGGAAAATAGACAAATCACAAAAGGAAGGATGCAAACATAAACATTAATTTATATGTAATATATAAAAATATATATAAATAGCAAACGGGTGGTGATCCGATCCCTACTTTAAATGGAAGTACGTATGTATGACTTATTTTACTCCACCTGACACACAATGAAGCTATTCCGAGAAAAATAATAAATGGAATTCACATTACATTCCCTGCATGTAATTTCGTTTTGACGACTGTAACAGATGTTTGTTTTTTTTAGAAAAATGTCCTATCTCGCCTGTTTATGTCATAATATTTATTGCTGCATAAATGATGAATCTCTGCAGAAAAGTTGGCGGTATGGTTGTGGAGGCGTGTGTGGCGTTACTTTTTATGTGATGACCTTTTTCCTTTTTATGTTCATTTATTACTACTTGCGGAAGAATTACGCTGTTTAATGTATTTATTTAGTGTTTTGGCTTAACAATGGTCTCAAATTTTTGCATACATGCTGCTTTCTACTCTGATTTCAATTCGGCAGTCGTATAACATAAACATTTTCTTTGCACACATCAGTAAAAATACCTTTAAACAGTTTAAAGCGGTAATAAAAATGACGAATAAAAACATTATAGCGAAACATAAAAAAATGGCTAGGTCACGAGAACAATTTTTTGAAATACAAAAATATTGACAATTTATACTCACACTGACCCAACGCACAACCAACCGAACCAACATGCACAAAAAAATGTTCGCTAAAAATTCCAACTGTATATTAAACCAAGTTTGTGTACAAGAAAACAGCATACATGGTAATATGCAGATGATAGCTTTCTTTTTATTTGGAGCATAAATTTCATGTAGGTGTGATGCAGTAGAGCAAGGGTGCAACAACTCAGACATATTTACGCTAATATGCAAGCAAACAACATTATTTTTACTTCACAACGAATGCAGCATAGAATAGAATTTGTATTGTGTTGGTTTTCTTTTTTGGCATATGAGGTGGTATAGTACAAAAAAAAAGAAAGGTAAAATGTAAGAAGGAGAGAACTAAGAGCTTTTGCAAAGCTTACAGGTCAGCATCAACCGAGAGACATACACACTAAACCATGTGTGTGCATGCTTTCTTTGCTTTTTTTGGAAAGTGCAAAACAGTTTGAAGTACAATGCACTATGCTGCTACTGTTGTTTATTTTTGTTACTTTACTTGGAAAAATAGGCTTCTTCGTTTTTTTGTTTAGGTGTAAGTATTGTGTGTGTGTTTTGTATACACTTACCAATTTCAGGTCTATATCTGTACTTTTCTATGGCTACATTTTGTGGAGATCTAAAAAGGTAGAAAACGTTTTTTTGGCTGGGTTGAATATACATTATACCCAGTGCACTATTTTCTGGAACGATAAGAGGAAGAATGAAAAAGTTAAAAGACAAGAATGTTTGATAACTTGCTTATTATGTCAGTACAAAAATTATATGCCAGTGATATGGTTTATATTATTCACTGCATTTTATACGTGTATACAAAAAAAATATACAACGTATTGTAGGTAGTATGAATATAAATATGTATGCTTGTGCAAAAAAGGAGTGAGTATATATTCGTAGATAGGTTTATGCATATGTATGTGCAAAGGCGATCCGTGGTGTAGTGTTCGTAGTAGTAGTAAGTAGCAGATGGGAAAATCAATACGGGAGAAAGCGAGAAAACCGAGTGCGCAGTGTTTGCTCTGAGAACATGTCTCTTTATTCTGAAAATACAAGAAAAAGAGACCAGCCACAAACAAATGCAATATAAATTTTTGTAGATATATTTATATAGTTGTATATACATTTGTGCGTACAAGTGACGGTTAGAAAGACACTTATATAATGATTTTCTTTTGCTAAATCTCAAATAAAACTGTATCAGAAGATCAGAGAAAGGGAGAAAATTTGTGCGTTACATTCCACGCAAAAATAAGAACAGCAATTTTGTGACATTCGGGCACAAAAGTAAGGCAAACAACATTTATATGAATTTTCTGGTTGAGTAGTGGCCAAAAGAAGAATATATGTATACATGCATACATACCTAAATGTAAACTGTGTAAATGACATAATTTCCATATCCAATTTTACCCTATTCTGCTTTACCAAGTTACTTTTGAATCATATAAAAAATTTAAATGATGAAGTGGCCACATAGTTGAAGCAGGTGCCCCAAATTTTATATTTTGACTTGTCTTTTCACAAGGTTTAAATTAATTTTCACCTACTATTTCAAAAGATAAAGTCAAATTAAAAAACCGTCATTTTTCCAATTTTGAGCGAACGAATCCATTTATTTTGAAATTGTTGTTAAATAATTGCTATATGCCATTATTGGTATTAAAAATAAGGCACGTAACAAAAATAATCATTACGAGTCAAAATTACATGTACAAATAGGTATCTGCGGAATTTAATTTCTCAACAAAAATATATGTGGCGCAAATTGGGACGGAAGCTTTTAAAGTAACCAAGTATACGTGTAGGTATGCTTGTTTTCACATAAAAACTTAATAAACATAAAACGTATCCAGGGTTGGTAATGCTTTTCATGGCGATCATGATTCATAAACGGCAGGAGAGATAATGAAGTATTACAAGCAACACAACAAGCACATGTACAAAAGTATGCATGTATGTATTGATCTAGACTCTAGACATTCGTTCATACAACAGAAGAGGTTGTGTTTTGTTCTGGTGCTGTTTATGGTCCATTCCAGATTCTGAATAAGAGGCAAATATAAAGAGAAGGGATCAAGTGCTCTTTTCGTTAGTGCCTCTTCTTTCTTTATTTGTTTCTTATGGACTCTCTGATGTATGCTCTCTTTGTAGTCGCTTTGAAATAATCCTCACACAGTTGGTTTATTTATTTAAGTGCAAAACACACAAAATAATAATAACAAGCGTATACATACGCAGGACAAGCATTAGCTTTCTGCTGCTGCTAACTTTCACTCGCAACTATACTGTGTTGTACATGTACCTTTGCAAATATGCAGCATGTATAAATTGCGGGGAAAGTCGTGGAGAATGGGATATCTTGTTGACTTGATGTTGCATGACTTGAATGGAGTCCTGAGTCTGTTGGATATAATCGACATGCTTAATATATTTTTTAATTTTACTTCACGTTGTTGTTAACTTTAATTGGACTGCATGCCTTTTCAACTTGTTTTAATCTAATCAAATGCCACCTAATAAAGGACAAAAAAAAATAAAGTGAAAGTCATCATCATAATATGCAGGTTAAAGGAGTAGTTTTGATGACAATACAACATAAATCGAAACAAATGTTGACCAAATGTTCCGCATGCGTAGAATCATATTTCATAGTATAATTTTACACTATTCAGTCGGATAACGCACAAAAGATAACTCTATTTTTTACCAAAATTTGACACGAATTTGCGTATAAATTATGTCCTTATAAATCCTTTACCGTGAGCAACAAATACTTCCAAGTTATCCCGGCTCCTTGAGAAATTGTTTAATTTTTCACGGTTTTCAAGTATATTACTAAATTTTAATAAATAAATGTTTCTTCGACATGGAGTTCTAAAATTATAGTTTCTTTTGTGGTGTTCACACATATAACTTACAACACTTGAGAAGAATGATTACTATGATACAAGGGAATAGAAGATAAACAGGGAATTAGTACGTGCAAGTTCAGGTAAAAGAGTTCTGGCCTCTTGTGTATGGTTCTACTAAATGATCTTAGATTTCAAAAGCTTATATTTTCTTAATGATCAAGGGAGTAAGTTTACTTTCGGTTTCGACCATGTTGCCCAATTTAAATTAAAACTTTTAGAGAAAAAATCTTCGTCGAGTTAACTTGATGGAAAAAATCCTTGCCCTTTCTCTCGTTTACAAAACGAACTCTTCTGAGATTTCTGTGTACCCTTTACTCTTTTTAAAATCTATTCTAAAACTACTTCATACTTGAACTTTTACTAAAAACTTGTCAAATGTTGAGAGAGTAATTTGAAACATAAAGAGAGTTGACCGTTTTTTTACTTTGTAGATCAAAAGGGATACTCTCCAACCAAGGTAAATAGATAGATGTATTCTCTTTCCAAAAAAAACTTCACGCCCATAAGAAGTGTTTTCGAAACGTATATATTCTCTCTATATGTTCAACTGCTCTGCTTCATATTTGGCCAAAGGACTACAAATTGCAATCATATAATATATTAAACATTTATTTTATATTCCGCGTAAAAATAGCTATACTGTGTTGAATGTTTTGGTGTGTAAAAGTGTAATAAATGTGGAGGTAGTTTTTCAAAAGAAGGGTAAAATAGTTAGGCATGTATATATGTCATATGTATATAAAGAGTAAATTTTGTGTACGTGAGTGAAGTGAGGTGAGATAACGGAGCTGTTATGATGGAACGTGATCGTGAGTGGTGAGCGTGTGTGTGCATGTGTGGTTTAAAGCTATGAAGCAGGATCGTCAATAGGGTATTATCGTGATCGTGTTGCTCAAGTACACATGATGATGATACTTAGACTTTTCATCAAGCTTAATCTATTCAAATTTCGTTGGAAGCACCACGGTATGCCCACATAGACTCACAATCACAATTTCCATATTTGTAAATAACAGCGGGAAGAGACACACAGACACTAAACAACCAATTTGCCTGAAATGATACTTGAGAGGTAAAAACGCTTTACAGGAGTCAAGAATCATTGAAGCGTGAAGAAAGAAATCAAGTTCTCTCTCAAAAGATGCACTTGAGTGAAAAAAAATATTGTACGCAAACTTACTCCCTTTCCCTTCACGTTTCACCAGAGAATGTCATTGTTACAGGAAACAAGTTGGTCTTTACGTAGGTGTGTGTATGTACGTTGCTACACATCAAAAACACCACAAATACGTCCATAGAGGCTAATGATGAATGAATCTTCAATGCAAAACTATAGAATACGTTTTTATAGAGTAATTTGCTCAAGGAATATTAAATACGTCCATGATATCCTATATAGGAAGAGGCATTAAATAAATACAAAATTATTAGAGTAACCTACAGGCAAGATTAAAAGTATGATCAAAAATGGAATAATAATATCAGGCACTCAAGCGCAGTCGCATTTTAACTAATCACCATCAGGCTAGGTAATTTGATCATTTGTTACAACACCATATTTTTCACGTTTTTTCAGTAGTTATAGACCAAGTGGGTAACGTTAGCGTATAAAGTGATATTACACCCTTGTATAATCATTCTCGTGTTTGTGTTGAGTGGGTGAAATGAGATATGAGCAAAAAAAACATTTAGCTTTTCTGTATGTAATTCAGGCTTTACACATTATCAAATTTGCATTCAATTACCCAAAAAAAACTGCTTGCTTTAGTAAGACCATTAATGTGTGGCAATAACTTAGGTAAAGTACCATTGATGAAAAAGGAAATGGGGTGGAAATGCGAAAAAATGAGAACCCCACAAACTACAATAAACGTACACTGGATCATCATCATCACCACCACCACATCCCGAAGTAATATTTTTTTCCAGCATGTTGATTGAGAGCTGATTTTGATAGTAGTACTGAGGAGCGTGGCGCTAAGTAGATGAAGTAGGTAATTCTAAATAATGTGACGCTGCTGTGCAAACATAATGATGCATATTGAGTATTGACTGCTAATACACTTGGCCAGGCTGGAGAGTAGTACTGCACTACCTTTAGTTGAGCTTCGATAAGATGTGTTACTTGAACTGTGCAATCATGGCCATCGTTCGAGTCGTCTATCCACGTACATCACAACTGAAGTTTTCTGCAAACTCATGCAAAATTTGATTTACACTTGTAAAGCTTAGCTGTACGTAGTGCTTCCATAGTACCTGACTTGATAAAAGTAAATGCTTGTTCTACTTCTGTTGAGGTGGCCGTGGCAGTAGTGTAAAATTTAGACAAGTATCCCATTTTGATCAACTGAAAAAACATTTATCTTCTCAAGTTAGCCTACACTTTTTTTCATTTCAAGTTATTCAACAAAAGATAAATGTAATGCTATGAGCGAGAGATGGCAGCTGAGAAGAAATAGCAGGCGGAGTGATTCTCCGAGAATTTTTTTTCGCTAGCTTGTTAGTGTTCAGGAGAAACTAATTTATATAAGAGCATCTTTATGACTTCCATACATTATTATTGTGTATTTTATATACATGGAATACACGACACGCATAATGTACCACCACCGCCGCTACAATCATCCACCATCAGCTTGCCATACTTACCCTTTTTCTTTTTGATCGTGTATGTGTCTGTCTAAAATGAAGAGAAATTCACAAATCAGTTAGTCCAAGTACGTAGTCAAGTGCACTGAAGCAACTTCCTCTTGAGAATCATTCAATATGACATTCTCCCATGAATTATTAATTACCATTACCACACACCTGAATAACATTTCCACTACAACAGCAAAAGCACAGAGTAAGCGAATTTCTCCTTTTGTGTACTTTCCTTTCTCTCTAGCGCTCGCACGTATACAAATGTATGTATACTCATAACATTATGGTCTCGAGTAAAACGAGAGCACAGGAAAGAGTCCAAGTAGCAGTTGAATCTTCTCCGACCCAACTACATCCAAGTGAAAAAAAATTCATCTCCGCAAGCTGGATTCTGGTTCACAAGCTCTCAAGAGGGTAAATAGGGACTCGGAAGAAAAATAATGTATTTTTCCATATTTTCTTACTTTTTCCAAATCCAAACCATACACATAACTCTCTTTTCGTTTGATATCATTGCAATTTCTTATCTTTCAACATGCTTGTTAATGCTAACGGGAATATCGATTCATGTATAAAAAATAAGAAGTGTGTGGAAACGGATCAATGAGAATAAAATTATATAAAGAATTGAAAACAGCGAAACGTATACACTCCACTACAAGCTTATTGAGATGAAGAAAATCAAATTTACATTGCTGTTATTTTCCACGAAGTTGATGAATCTTTTCCACTCCCTTTTCCTTCTTGTACCTTTCCTATTTTCTTTTTTACATAAAAGAAAAGGGTAAAGTTCGGTGAAATACATGGATAATCAAATGCACAATCACGTTTTTCATAAAACATAGCATTGGGTTTAGCATCAAAAATGCAAATAGCTTCTTCATTCAACTCTTATTTTTATCCGATAATATTCTCTTTTGTTACGATGCAGTTTTACGATTACTATGATAATTTTCTGTTTTTTCTTATTTGTCATGTCATCACACTAGTAATAAACAGATAATATTACTTCGCAAATTCTTGAAATTAAAATACTGAAAATCCATTCTGATGGTGTAATTTGATGACGAATTTTGATTGCATCATTTCATCATCATTTGATGCATCATCAATGAATCATTTCTGAGTACCGTTACTATATAAGTAAAATAACTGCTGAAGTAAAAATTTATGAGACTTTTGTTGTTGTGCAAAAATGTATATAAAAAAGAAGAACTGTTATTATGTAATTTTACACATGAGCTGTGGTCAAATTTCCAAGGTTTATTTGTACAAAATTTTTGATTACATTAAAACACAAAAACGGATAACGATTATCCTCAAATATTGTGTCTAATCCCTCTGCTTTATATGGTGTTAGCAAAAGTTGTCCATTTTCATTTAGAATTCATCATTAATTTCCGTGTTTAATGTATACGGTTTATCTAAAGCGGTATACTTATTAAACATCGTTAATGCACGAAGCTTGAGACCAACTTTTGTTTACTTTATATACCTTGTACTTACGTCAAAAACATATTATACAATGACGAGGTAAAATATTATCTACTTAAGTAAGTACTGTACATGATGCTATGTTGTATGTGCTTCTTGGCAAGGATAAATATAAATTTACTTCTTAATGGTTTCTGGTAATAAATCATCATTTATGTGGTGTATGTGGTTGTGTTTTGTGAAGTTGATGACGAGAACAATCCTTACCATGTGCTTATAAGCAAAACACGTTGTATAAGTTGTATAGTACAATACTACTACTTACGTAGTTTGCTTTCAGGATATACCTGGAAAGTAACATTTAGATAGTAGTCACTTTATGTAAAGTACGGTGGCGATGGTGATGTTGAAATGTCATTGGTAGTTGTATTGCAGTGAAGCAACTTTCTGTGAAACTCTTCAACTACTTATTCTGCTATGCCACAAGCAACAACAACAACAACAACACAGAAGACTTTTGCATGTTGTTAACAATTTAAACTAAGAATGATTCTATTCATCATCCCAAAACAACACCAAACTAGTGCTCATTCCTGCAAATATAAATATCACACGTGTGTATGCATTCTGTACTCAATTTTATTATATAAGACGAAGAAGAAAGAGGCCCACGTTTTTAGCAATTTGGAAAAGAGTTCCTTTCCTTTCTCTAGCAGCCTGAGAAATTGAAAGTATGTCTTTTATTTGGAGGGAACAACCATGTGATATAGTAATAATGATATCCACATTTGTTTGAGTGCAGATATAAGTACATTACATATATATGCCCATATTTAGGTTACAGGAGAAAAGCGGAGCGTGGAAAATAATAAATATAACCCCCATCATAAATATCGTCATCATCATCCTGCCTGACTGACAATGAGAAGATGAGAGGTAGAAAAGGGGGAAAAAGTTTCCTGTTCCATTCATTGTCAGTTGTTGTACATAATATCCTTTTTGACTGTGATAAATGCAGAAGTATACAGGGAAGGCAGTCTCCTCTTGGTGAATTTCATATCTGACTCATCTTCCGTCTTTTCTTTTCTTTTCAACTTTGTTCGAGACTTTGCAATTTACTACTGTCAGAATTCATTTATATCATCATTCTTTATTTGGTCCATAATATTATTACCTCTGGCAGATCCCTTTCACAGCCCTTTTTCTTATTCTTCTTGTTTTCCTTGCTGGGCTTCTTTCTTTGCCACCAGGAAAACGGACCTAGTTTTTTCCTGTGAAAGCCCTAAACATGCATGCATGCTTGCCTCATATATCTAATATTTATATGTGTTCACGGAACATCTTGGAAGTATGATTGGCCTTTTACGGAAATCATAAAAATACACAAAAGCCCTTCTACGCCTCTTCCATAAAGACAAACTCGGCCGCTGTGAGTAACACGGGGAAGGAAAGGGAGTAAAGAGAAGACAAGAATACACAAATATATGGGAGGGGATGCCCATATTACAATCAACAACTCGTGCAATTTTTTTGTACAATTTTCTCGTAGTCTTGTTCTCCTTCTTGTAATATAAATTTATACAGGAAAAAACCTAGATGTATTATGGACCATGTCTCCTCTAGCTTACCGCTTCCAATCACTATTGAAGCGCAAGGAGCGAAAGTAAAGATGCTCCCAGCACGCCAACACCAGCCTCACAGCTGCCACTAGTTGTATTATAATAGATGTGGTCGTGTTAATGGACTGGACAGTTTGCAGAAACGATGAAGTGAGAAAGATATGTGGTGGTAATATTTTCCCGGAATATTTTAAGGGACAAAAACTGTGTTGAGAGAAGCACGAAAAAGACAAAAGCGAAGATGAAGAGACAGAAAACGAAATGGAATAGTAAAAATGCAAGCGATCAAGTACGATTTTTTGCGTTATACCGTGGTGACGATGTAGCGCAAAGATTATTAAATTTGTGAATTCAGTGACATACTTATTTGATTGTCAAAATAATATCGCAGTTTTCATGAAATCATTTTATTTCAGCCCATGTGATATACCGTGGAGTGAGTTTTAGTACAAATTTCATTGTATTGCGTAGCTATTAAAAATTATATGGACATTAGAATCCATATTCCTGAGCCTCGTTGTTCCCAAAAGGTTTCTCACGCACGTTGACAAAAACACTGCAGTGCTTTCAATCCGAATATGTATGCCTGCGAATAATAGATTTAATATTTTCATACACGTGGATGTAATGTTGGATGGTGGTACAGACTGACAAACGAGTCCGAACAAGGAGCGCTTTGCGAGTGACGTATTGTTAGTACATTTGTACATCCAGGGAAAAGACAGGAAAGGCGATGATGACGATGATATCCACAACGAAGTAAAGTCAATCTCTCACTCTCCCTGTCTCTCTTTACACAAAAAACGTAAGTATAAGAACGAAAAGAGAGATAAATAAGGCCTGTTCGGTAACTTCTCATACATTTTTTGAGTGTCATTTTCTTTTAAACAAATAAGTGTTGTTCTCTAGTCTTGATATATTTAAAAACTACATAATTTTAGCTACTAAATTACACGAGTCTGATTTCTGACAGGCCGGTGTATTTATTTTTGTGGCGTCTTTAAAAGCCATTACCAAATGACGTTTTTCCTACGTTTTAAAACATGGATTTTCCTATTTGTCATCGTTTCAACAAACAATGAACAGATTCCAAAAGATTTCAAACTAATCAAGTTCTCTGGAATCTTA